>JANHGL010008540.1:0-81829 GCA_024611195.1 Ceyx melanurus
CCTGTGCCCAGCAGCGCCCTGACCTGTGCCCAGCAGCGCCCTGACCTGTGCCCAGCAGCGCCCTGACCTGTGCCCAGGCTTCTCAGCAGCTCCCGCCCAGGCTGACCTTGGTCCTGAGCTTCCTCCGAATCTCCCGTCTCCCTCAGCCCTAATGCCCAGCTGAAAACTGGTGTGACTTTTGCCTTGGAAATGGTTAGATGCTTGAAGTCCATCAATGGGAAGGAGAATATAGCCCTTGCAGGTTTTCCTGAACTGGCTTTGAAATAAACAGCCCTTCTTCCTTTGATCCTGGGGTGTAGTGTGTGTTTTGCTGAAAGGTAAATATCTGTAAGAAGGTGGCTGTGTCATACATGTGGAAGCTGGAGACAGGGGCAATGTTGAACTGCTGCTCGTTGGTATTCCTTCAGTGTGCTGATGAGGCAGTAACTGAGCAATACAGCAGGCAGAGGCTGGATTACAGTGCATGCTCTAAGAACAGAATTAGGACACTTCACAGGCAATATTAATTTTGGCAGTAGCTAAATTTGAAGTGTTTGGTTTCAGTTTTACTTGCACTTTGTGAGTAATTAAGAGGTTGTTGAGCATATTTATATGCCTACATTTAGGCACAGTATTATAAAGTCAGAGAGGATATGACTTTTTCTTGAAGTGAAATATAAACTCAGAAATGCTTTACAAGTTTAATGCAATGTTCATAATCTTCTTATCTATTGAAATAACTATTTATCCTTTCGTAGGTGAACATCCAAACCACTTACCTCTCAGTAGTATACTCCCCTCAGTGTTTATTGTATTCAACTAAAAATATTATTTTTAAATTTTCCTTTAAGGCTTTTCCTGACTTTATTTAATCTGAAACTAGAACTCATAAATCTAACCCCTTTTGTACTGTCAGAAGCCACAAGGAAAACCAGTGTCAATCAGGACCAATTTCACACAGAGAAGAGGCAGTTTCATGCCTTGTCAAGGATTTTTAGATTATATCCTTGTTTTCTTGTTGGTTTGTTTAGGTTTTTATCCTTTCTTCTACCAATCCTCATAACAACTAGAAATAAAACACATTATTTGCTGGAATTTAGCACTCAGTCTTGCACCTGAACAGCTTGGCATTTTTATTTATATAAGTGGGGGTGGGTGGGGGGAGAGGGAGAAAATGTCTGTTAATGGAATGACTTTAAAAAGAAAAATGTCTTTTTGGAAGAGGTTTAGAAAAAACCTAAACACCTTAAGTATCAAGTTATTAATCAAGAATGCTAATACTAGAGCATTTAGTGAACACTGAAGATTAATTTGGTAATAATTACAAGTAAATGTTCAAGCACAGATTTTGTACACCTACCAAAGTAATTAATTTTTTTTCAAGTTGGCCAATTACTGTATTACTCCTCTTGATATGTAAAAATATTTATTCCAGAAGTAAAATAAGAATGGATTTTCTTTATACGTTTATCCCAAAATTTTCTGTAAGAATGATTTTTCTTTTTTTGAAAAGTAAGAAGTAGCTTAAATGTCAGACCATGCTACTCATTTATTCTTATGTTATTGTACTGCTATCCATAGAAAACTGGATATAGTACAATAAAAGTAATAATAATAATTTTCCTTGGAGTAATTACAGTCTATAGAAGTTTTTAGAGTAAAAGAATTTCAGGTTCTAGAAAATTTAGAACGTGTTATTACTGTCCTGATGGCCATATCTCTTGCCACCTGCCAGACACTTGACAGTAGTTAAAAGCCTTGGTGCTGTGCCAAAAGGTATCCTGAATGTTACTGCCTTGTTGCTCCCATTACTGCAAATGCCAACTAAATGTAAGCTCTCTTTAGTATGAGTGTGATTTACTACCTACATTGAAGTTAGTTGAGAGACAGTTTCAAAAGTGAGGCCAGGTGGTGCTCACAGATAGTATGGAAAAAATGAGGATGTATTCCCTCATTCTGTGAAATCCTCATCAAACAACACAGACAGTGGTTTCTTCTTCAGCTGTCAAACTTTATTCTACCTGCTTAATTCACATGTTTTCCTGAGGTTATGGAGGGTAGAAAAGTCTTGTCTGGTTAGAGACTGGAGATGGAAGAGCTCCAAGCTCTGTGCAGTTTGCATGTGTTTTTTTTCAGTCTTGGGCTTTGGGAACACTGCACTGCTCTGAATCTCCAGTTAAGCTCACAATGGTGACTGCATGCCAGTGGTGTCCAGACTCATTCCTCAGAAATTTCTGAGTGGCTGCTGTAAATGGTAATTTACAAGAACACTTGTTTTAAAAGCCTGTATTAAGGTCCATGGATTATTAAACCAACTGACAACTGGAAGAATTCAATGCCATTTTTAATACCTCTTCAGTTAAGAAATTTATTTGGAGGAGGAATAAGATAGGAGAAAATTGAATTGGTGTACAGTGAATACTCTAGTGCAATTGCTGCACAAGGGGACTGTTTAAGGTGATACCTGGGAAGTGTTAGGTGACACTTGATGTCTATGTATAATAGTGCTTCTTATACAAATAATTTACCCACTGAATTGTTAGAAAACAGCAGAGTTGTTACATCTCTGAAATATCAGTCAGCATATTTTCATTTGTTACCTTAGCTTTATTTTCAATAATTATTTTGAAGTTAAATGCCCTCTATCTCTTTTCCTTATTTGTGTGTGTCCTTGTGCAGAGGATTGCTGCTCCAGGAAAACAGCAGGTTTTCAGAGGCTCTGCATTACTACAAGCTGGCAATTGGCAGCAGACCCACACTAGCCTGTAAGTATTTCAGCTGCACAGGTTTACATTTTGACTGTAGTTTTTCAAGGAAGTCTTCCTACTCTTTAATAACATTTTTCTTTTTTCACAAGTTTTTCATTCAGAAAGCAAAAGGTAAAACTGCAATTTTTCAATTGAAAGCAATTGTTTATTAGTCAACAACCACATTTAATGCCACATTTTACCTCTTATATGTTCCTCTTTACACCAGTGATTGATCTTTATTATATGAAAGCCTAATTAGATATTCGTGCTGTTTCTTTCAGTTACTACTTTGAAGTAAAACAAGGATTAGATAAAACATAATGAAACCCCATTAAAAGATGGTATGTGTTCCTTCTTCACAGCTGCCTATTTAAATACTGGTATCATCCTGATGAACCAAGGAAAGACAGAGGAAGCCAGGAGGACTTTCCTGAAGTGTTCAGAGATCCCTGATGAAAATTTGAAAGATCCTCATGCTCACAAAAGCTCTGTTACTAGTTGTCTTTATAACCTAGGAAAACTTTTTCACGAACAAGGACACTATGAGGTAGGACTCCAGATTTGTCTACAGTATCATGATAAGACTTTAACACATAAATAATGCTTATTGCCTCCATCCCAGCTTTCAGAATATATCACAGGCAAAAACTGATTCAATTTCACCAAATCAATATTAGTGTTCTCTACAGATAATATTTGTTCTCTTCAGCCAGAGGTTTGATGATGCTAATTAGCAGTGTGATGTTCTGATGTCTAAGTCAACATTAGCAATGGTCACATCTGATGTGTGTTAATTGTTTGGCTTTGTTCTCATGGTTGGTATGCAAGGGATGTAGCCTGATTACAGTCCAGCTGACCTAAAATGTACTCACTTACTAATTCAAAAGAGAGTAAGTCCCTCTTTAATTGAAACCAAATGCAATTATGTTTGCTTTTGAGTCTCCAAAAGTAACAACTAATTGGAATAATTCAACACTTCAGTGATTAAAATCATCCCACTGTGTACTATTTTCAGATAACTTGCCCTAAGAACCTAAGTAGATGGATATTTTTAATGTAACACTACTCTGCAGTGAACCCATCCCATCTCTTTTACATGAGTTGTGATTCCTTTCTGCTCTCGATGATGAACTTAATAAAACAGGACACTCGGTTGAATTTTAACCTTTAGCAGTATTTGAAAGACAGTCATACTTCAGAAGAGAAGTTACACATGGTTTTATTCCATATACCTCTTTCAGACTGTGACAGTTACCTCAGCTGTTGAACATTAGGCATGCACAAGCTGTATGGATTCTCTGTCATCTGCTGAATCCATCTCTGTCAGATGGCAGTTACTAATTGGTTAAAATGCAGACACAGACAGCTAATACATCCATGATGATAGGAGAACAGCAGTATGTTGTCTGCATGGCTGACAGAGTGTAGAGTTAGAGTGCAGTACCTTGGAGGTGCCAGGGATTTTAGGAATAGAAACCATCAGCTTTCTGCCTGGTGTTACTGGAGTCTGAGCCAGCCTTGGTTTGATCCTCCACTGAGGTTTGTTTTCAAGCACATTTCAGCCTTCACAAGGTGTGACTGTTTGATGGGATGATGTAGAAAATGATGCACAGCTAACAGACTGACCAGCAAGCATCCTAAATGCTGGATGAATCACAAATGTGTGATCGAGTCACTCAAAGCACAGCACGTCTGCAAAGCAATCCCATTTTGGCATTCTTGACACTAGAGCCCAGCTCATTCTGCCTCTGGAGCAGACTTCAGTTGTGGGGATTACGTTTTGTTATTACTTCCCAGTAGAAAAGGATTTCTTTATTTTTAGGTCGCTTACCGTATCTTAGGCAACATAAAGTCCTTTGTAGCTTGATATTGTTCCATATTCTCTGACAACCTACAGAAATTTATACACGCTTATAAACTCA
The DNA here is from genome assembly GCA_024611195.1 of Ceyx melanurus. Lineage (NCBI taxonomy): Eukaryota > Metazoa > Chordata > Aves > Coraciiformes > Alcedinidae > Ceyx > Ceyx melanurus. The sequence goes on from JANHGL010008540.1 coordinate 4,652, forward strand.
TGAGTCATGGAGGTCTTTAAAAAAAAACCACTTTCATTTACACCTGGCAAAAGAGTTGCAAATTGATGTGAACTTTCTGTGATGTTTATTATGCTGATATGTTTTTTTTTTCTCTCCCCGCACATTTCATTTGGAGAAGGAAGCTGTTTTGGGTTTACTTCATATGTGAAAGACTTCTTTTGAAATTGGTGCTTTACTAGTTATTTGACCCATTCGTGTGTTGTATTTTTTTTTTCAGGATGCCCTTATGGTTTACAAAGAAGCAATACAGAAAATGCCAAGGCAGTTTGCACCACAGAGTTTATACAATATGATGGGTAAGTGCATTGTTAGTGCTTCAGAAAGATACTTGAGGAGGCAGGGTGAAACCAAAGAGCTTAGCCAGGCAACTGGTACTCAAATGCTAATAAAACCAAAAATAATTGATTTAAATAGATATGAACCCAAACAGGTTCAGAGCTTAAAATGCCAGCAACCACAATACCAGATAAGGCAAGAAAATGATGGGACTGCTGCAGGCTGGATACCTTTAAGGGCATCCATGCAGCACTTGTACATTTAGAATGCATGGCATGTTTCCCTGTCTCCAGAATGCCTCATTCACTCTCTTGGAGATGTCATGTGCAATTCATACAGGTTTTTTAATCTCCCATTTAGTCATCCTTGAAACTAAGAAGAAATGGTACTCGCTTTATAGAAAATGGAGTGAGATTGTTTATAATATAGAATTATAGTATGTTATAAATTATATATTAATATAGTTGATTATTGCATGCACTTTTGTTCACAGGGAGATAATATCTGAACTATGGTTTCATCAGTTTTATTTATCAGCATTTGATGATAAATATGTTGGAGTTATCAGTAGTCACCACTCTACAAATGAAGCTTCTGCTCACTGTCTGTGTCCTGTAGTGATTGTTCAAATACTGCAGTGCTCCAGCAAACCATCCACAGTTTGACAGCCCTCTTTAATGCAGATATGTATTTTACAATTCTAATGCTGTTTCTGGTGTGAGAGTTGTTCCATCACAAAGCAGGCCTGTGACTCCCTTTTCCCCATGAGTAGATGCTCCCTGTAGAACCACTGTGACCTGTAAGGTTCTTTAGGTTCTTCCTTTTTGCCCGTTGGCTACAATTTTGGGTTGAGGAGGAATTTCTAAGATTCCTTTATAAGCACAGTCCCTGTTGTCCAGGTCCAGTCTGTGTCTGAGACAAGGGGAGAAACTGGGGGGTGGTCCCCGGCTGCTCAGGAAGGAAGGGTCTTTCCATGTCTCTCTACATGTGGAACAAGTCTTCACAGCTTGTGAAACCCAAGGATTGTTAACAGTTAGAGGATTAGCTTCTGGAGTTGTTATTGTGACTAATGCATTCTGAGTCCTGGCAATGGCTCTGCTGGGTTCAGTGTTACTCATATTGCCACAAGTTGGCATGTGATCTAAGAAAACAGGCCTTCCTTTAATTTTTAATAATTATTCCAGCGTGTCAGTGAAGATTTTCTGGTATATTTTTTCGCTGTATGATGTACATGACATACAAGAGAGAATAAACAGGAGACAGGCTGTTTAAACTGAATGAAAGTTTGAGCTCCAACACTCTGAGTGTGGTAGCATTAACACTTCAGCAGTGCTAAGCCTTTACACCACCTGCTTTCCCTGTTGGTGTTACTCTTCTTTTCCTGCTCTTGCTTCTATTGGCCTTTTGCTCTGACAGGCAATGACTCATTGCCCTGTTGTGCCAGTCTGGCTGGCTGGCTCTTACCCTTGAAAACTGACTTGCCTCCTGAAGAAAGAGGCAGTGTTGGGCCTCAGGATGCAATTTTATTCCTGTGACTCTGCATTTTATTCACGGTACACAAGGCAGGGCCAGAAGACCAGCATCAGATGTTTTAGGTTTGTGCATGTGAAAAGTTGCAGGGTAGATTTTGGTCTCCTGTTGCTGTGATTTATTTTGCCAGGTGTGCAGCAACTCAGCTAAGGAAACCATATGTTTCTCTGGCTTTGTACCAACAAGTAAAAACTTTTTTTTTTTCTTAAAAGAACTCAAAACAGCTAAAAATTAAAATTCTCAAACTAGAATTAAAATAATTATTTCACAAGCTGTGTAGGGTTGGCTTGCTATTTATTTCCTCTGCCTTATTTCTTTGATGTAAATTAAGAAGTACATGCTAAGGTTACACAGATTAATTTGCTTGGCATGGCAACATGCACTACAAAGGCCAGAGTCCAGCTCAGCTGCATTAAATAGGTAATATATTTTATTTAAAGTTTCAATTAAAACCCAGGGTCAAAAGATAAAACAGTCCCTGTGGGATCTTGGACACTTTAATGCCAATATTAGGATTGCTTGAGGATCAGCCCCTGCTCTAGATGTCTTTTGCATTCCTTGAAATCTGATATTGTACAGTTGATTGTATTACATTGCTTTTAAAAACCGCACTGGCCCACCTGCTACAGTAATTCATATTCCTGCCAGTTAAGTGGTGTGAGGTGAACCATGGAGGCTTTATTTTAATGCTGAACACTAACAAGAAGGATGTTGGGGTGGCATTGTTCACGTTTAGATTGGCAAGATAGTGTCACAAAGACAAATGTCTGGATTGCATTTCACCTGCCCCTGCCAGCTAACATCTCAGTCTCCTTTTTTCACATGCATTTAATGCAAAGCCCTGCAAAGAGTTTGTATGGTAAATGCGAGTTACAGAAGAAGCTGTCATGGCAGGAGTGAATAGAGTTAGTGATGCCCAGGTGAGAGTTTGGATTTCTCCCTGCTGATCTGCAGCACTCGCTGTCCATGGACAGAAGCAGCTCTGGGGCAGCCAGGTAGAGAGCAGGACAGGAGCCAGGATTTACCTCTGGTGCAGAGGGTTATCACGAGAGGCTATCTGTATTGGTGGCTGTAACACAACTGTCACTATTTGATTGTGCTTTTGGGTGATATGGCTGTTTGTATAAACCTGTTCTTATTGTGAAGGCTCCTATCCCATTTGCCCCTTGCTTCTATTAAATGCTTTTTTATTGAATTACTTTTAAATATTGTTTAGAACTCCAAGAAACACTTTTGTGGGTTTAGTCTTACAGTTCATGCTGTGCAAGACTTACTTTTTAAGAGCCAAAGACGATTAAGCTGTGAAATACATATCCCACATCATAACTTACATCTAGCCTGGTACCTGCACTTGTCAGAGCTCCAGTCACCAGTGTGCTTCCTATGCATCTCATGGAGCTTTACTGCAAATTTATTACTAAATCTACATTACAAACTTTATTCCTTTTAAACTTAGCTTGGCTGGGAAAAAAAAAAAAAGGTGGTTCTTTTTCTTTCATATGTGTATTTCATCATATGTTGAAGGGAAATAAGAATGAAGTCCACCCCAGCAGGGAAAGGAGTGAGGGCTGTGCTTCCTTCTCTTCCTTATTCCCTACTCCCATCCTGCTGCTCGAGCTCTTGCCATAGTTTATATCTGCTGTCTAAAGCTGAGTGTAAATCTCTGTGCTGCTTGCAGTGCCTCCTGCTTTTTCTGGGGTTTTCTGTTTGAGGGATTCAAGCTGGGTAGGAAGGTTACAGCAGTGATTGCTCAGGGGTCAAATGCAATGGTTCAGACCAGGTTGGGGTTTTTTTTTCTAAATTTCTTAGGGTTTCTTAGTTTTATCTCTTTGCACTATTGATCTGTAATTTTACTTGCTATGTTAGAGTTTTGTTAGGCAATAATCTGTGAAAGCTGAGTGACTAAGCCTGAAAAGCGTTTGTATTGTAAACATGTGGTAAGTTGTAGACCAAAAATACAGTCCAATTCTGCAGCTGGACACAGGGATCCCAGTGAGGCATGGTTTTAATGCAAAATGCTTCTTATCAATGTTCTAAAGAAGCCTATACTGGCATCACGTCTAAGTTTTACTGATAAAAGAAAAATGGATCTTTAAATGCGTGCAAGTAAAGTAAAAGGCAGGAAAATAGTACAGTCATTTGTTCAGTTATAAATTCTTAATTTGTACCCTTAGGATTGATGATTGCATATCATTTTGGAAATAAAAATGACATTTCCTATCTCAGGATAGCTCCCTACCCCTGTCTGTGTCAACACACTTCTTTCAGTGGACCTGTACAGCAGGAGACAGCTCCACAAAGTCCATGCTGTTCCATGGTGACACTGATTTTATTTTGCCTTTCATTTATATCTGTCCTCCATTTGAGGTATTTTCCTTCAAAAGTAGTTTAGAAGTCTAATTAACAGAGATCAAAGGCTTTGCTTTAGCTAATTGAGGCCTATGAAAATCTGATCAACCGATGAAAATGTAGATTGACTCCCATCCATCAAAAGCTCTGCTAAAACACAGTGCATTCCCTGACATCTTCAAGGGTGGGGAAAAATGAGCAGAATATGCTTAGTCTGTTCAGAATGTGCATGTAAATGGTACCTAATTTGGCTGCTTTTAACAGTGTGTGATATGGATGAGAAAAGCTTTTTTATCCCCAAAGGATTTGTATTGAGCTCATCTCCCACTTCATTATCAAGTATAAAGTTAGCCTGTCTGGGGGGATAGCTGCTAGCAAGATGATCCTTTATTAGCATTACTATTTAATATCAATATTTAATGTTTAATATGGTCGTTATTGTTCTTTAATTATAATTAATTTGTCCTGGGATCATTTTAGTAGTGGTGTTTTTGTTGTTGGGATGCTTTTTTGTTTTAATTTGTTGGCTTTCTTTGGTTTATTTTGAACGATCAGTAATTCTGGAGAAACATGAGGAAATAATGCATTGGGGAATGGTATTGTTGTAACTGATCTATATGGCAAAGAAAATCCACTTGAGAAACAGGATTTTAGTTAAGAGTGGTGTAAGTCTAGTTAAAAGGTTTATTTTTTATCTTTTAAAATCTTATTTTTAGTCAAAGTATTGAGTTGTTAATGAATGTGTTTCACTTGAATCATACTTTGTTTTCTTGTACTACATTAGTAAATGAGAGGTACAATTAAATAATTATATTCCTTCCTTTGCAATTTATATTTTGTTTCCAATGCCATAAATGTAATTTCTCTGTTCATGTCACCTTTAATGGAAAAGTAGAATGCTATTCTCTTGAACTTGATAGACTGGTCAAATTTCATTGATAAATTTTGTGTGTTTTAAATCTTTCAGATTTTAACACAAGTTTTGAAAGTTTTTACAAATTAAGTAATTGTTAAATACAGAAACCAGTTTGTGTGTACAATTGTTCTGCATATTTTCTGCCAATGGACACTCTGTTTCCAAATGAATAAATATTTCCTGTTGCAGGTATATGAAAATACATCATCATAAATTACAAATTTTGTTAATCTCAGATACACCAATGCATTCTGAATGAAAGAATTCAATCCATATATTTTTTTTTGTCATTTTGTTGGTTGATCTTAAGGTTGCAAAGTTCATGTTAAAAGGGCATCAGTCTAACACATAAGTCACTTCTATTAACAGGTGCTTGATTTTATTCAAGTCTCTTTATTCAAGGCACTGGTAGAACCTTTGTCAGTTTTCAGTTTTATTTTTAGATACTGGTGTTATTGTAAATGATTTAGAAGATGAAATTAATAGCAGACCCCCTAACAGTACTTCCTTCTGTGGTACTTATATGTTCTAATTGCTAATAATAAGCAATTCTTGGTGACCTGGGGCTTATGGGCAGAAAACTGCCTCTTCAGAAAAAAAGTGTTCAGCTACAGAGAATTCCCTGTAAATTCTTCAGGGGAATAAAACTCCTTTCCCTGTGGATTGACATTTATATTGACATATTGTAACTTCATTTCTAGTTATGTTCAACTCGGAAATACCCTCAGAGCTGTAGGGGGTTAGCTTGGGAAGTAGCTGAGCTCTTAAAACCTATTAAAAATTGACTTTGCCTGTACTCTGAAGATGTTAATCTCTTCTTATATCAGAGTCCATCATGGAAAATAGATGAGAACCTTGGATCTTCCTGAAATTTGGCAGTGTCTTCAGCATATACTACCAGCAGTTAATAACCATCTCTTTTGGCTGCTTAGATTACTTTATAAAGGATCTCGTTGTTAATTGCTTGAAACTTCGCCAAAGTGTAAGATTTAAGAGGTTGGGCTGGAATTGTCAATTTAAAGAAAAAAGCAACATGGCTCCCTCATTCCTACGTGCTCAGTGAAGTAGAGGCAGCCAGTATGCAAGCAAATAATCAAACATGATGTGTAGGCTAGCAGGAGGAGTTGAGGGGAGCGAGTGGCTTGGGACTGGCATCCTGTCAGCACTAGAGTTCAGGGCTTTGCTTGGTGCAGACCAAGGAATGTCACTCGTTTGTGAGCGCTCGTGTGGTGAAAACATGCACGTGACCCTGACAGCTCTGCAGTCTGTCGTGGGCTCTGGTGGAGGGGCTCTGTCTTTTGGATCTTCATTCCTGCTGGGATTGGTTTATTTGGATTGTGTGTATTTGGAATTGTTCTTTTAGTTTGGCCCTAACCAGCGAGAGAGTGACTTGAGTTCTGGGGCTGAAACACCAGCTGTTTCTGCGCATGTAGTCAGATCCTGAAGCCCAGTGCAGGGGTACAGAATGGCCTGTGAATGGAGTACTCCTGCAGTTCTGTTCCTGCAGCACTTCCACTCAGTGTTCCTCTGTCCCCGCAGGAGAAGCCTACGTGCGTCTGGGCCGGCTGGTCTGAGCAGCGTTCCTTTGTCCTGGATGGGTTGGTTGGTCTGAGCAGTGTTCCTCTGTCCCCACAGGAGAAGCCTACGTGCGGATGGGTTGGTTGATCTGGGTTAGTTGGTCTGAGCAGTGTTCCTCTGTCCCCGCAGGAGAAGCCTACGTGCGGATGGGCCAGCTGGTCTGAGCAGCGTTCCTTTGTCCTGGATGGGTTGGCTGGTCTGAGCAGTGTTCCTCTGTCCCCACAGGAGAAGCCTACGTGCGGATGGGCCGTCTGGCGGAGGCGGAGCGCTGGTACCTGGAGTCTCTGCGAGCCAAGAGTGACCACATCCCTGCACACCTCACCTACGGGAAGCTGCTGGCCCTGACGGTGAGCTGCTGCTGCTGCTGGATTGGAATTTTTAGCTTGTTTCACAAGTCAAGGTGGTAGTGTTGTATATCTGCTGCCTGTCAGTTCCAGCCCCTGCAAAGGTCGTTTTTTGCTACAATTACAGTTGAAATCCCTTTAATATTGACAGATACATGCACTCACTGATTACCTTCCTCTAGGACAGGGCTGCAAATAGGTTATACAGCAACATTTTCTATTTTACCTTGCTCTTCTGGCAGATATCTTCATGTCTTATACCTAAGAATAATAAGAGAAAGTCAGTGTTACTGGTTTCCTCTTAGCAGATCTTTGACACGGTAGTTCTAATGTATTAGAATTGCTGTGGAGAAAGAAAGAGTTTTCTCCGTTAAAATACAAACATCTTTTTCTTTCTAACTTTTTTTCTTTCTTTTCTTTCCTGTTACACACCTGCCTACCCCGGTACTCCAGTACTTAATTTTGCACATTTTCTGAACTGCTGAGTGTATGAAATCCAAGGTCTATTATGAGCCTTGTAGTTGTTCTTGGAAACAAGGTTTCACAATATTCTTCAAAATAACAAAACCCCCAAACCCATAGCTCTATACAAATTTTGTGAGCCGACAGAAGGAAATTTTTATTTGTCCCCTTGTTATGGAAGTTTAGGCACAGGATTAAACATTAGTGCAGAACCTAACTGTGGGAAGGACAGTAAGAGAAGTTATGTGAACCCTCATATTAGAACTGAACTGTTCATGATGTCTGTGGAGGAATGTGTCTCAGCAGAAAGGACAGGAGCTGTATACATCTTTAAGCACTGAATATTGCACCATGAGAGGCAATTAAATGCTCTGCCTGTCCTTTCTGAGTGCACACTCCCCTGTAGTTGCTCTGAGCTGTAATTGTAGGCTGTTCTCATCACACTTCTTTGTTATCTCTTGACACCTTTTTCTTTGATGAGTGTTGCTTGTTGTCTCAGTTACCAAGTCTGAAAAGGCATCCAACAGGAAAATGGATGATTGAGAGCAGAATGTGAGTGTTTGTCTCCATGTTGGTCACTTTAGCAGTTCTGCAGCCTATCATCTGCTCAGTAATTCACATTACATGATTCTTGTCAAGTTCCCGTGCTTGGTAAAACTTGCAGAGAAGAATCTTTTCCTAATACCCAGTTTAAACTTCTCCTGGTAACCTGAGGCTCTTTCCTCTTGTCCTATCCGTGTTTCCTTGGGAGAAAAGGTTGATCCCACCTTGCCACGACCTCCTTTCAGGCAGTTGTAGAGAACGATGTCTCCCCTCGGCCTCCGGAGCTGTGTAGACAGGGTGATTAGGGACGTGGTTTAGCAGCAGAGTTGGAAGAGTTAGGTTATGGTTGGACTTGATCTTAAAGGTCTTTTCCAACCTAAACAATGCTATGATTTTATTATAAAAACTAAACATGGCATCTCTGCTCAAAATTATTCTCAGTAAAGTCTGCTTTCTGAATAGCTTTGAGGAGTCACTTGTAAAAGAATATGCTGTTCAGCTTGTGATAACTGGAGTTTGTGTTGACACAAAGCAAACCAACCAAGCAAAAAACAAACAAAAAGCTGTTAATTTATCATTGATTCTTGGAATACTTAAGTGGGAGAATTCTGATTTGCATGCAGTAAAAACTTCTGAGTAAAAAAAAGTTTATTAGTACTAAAAAAGATTCCCTCTCTTTATATTTTAATGAAGTATTTGTCTGAAGTCTTGCAGCTCTTTTGGGATACAGGAGCTGCCCGTTGGACTGGGACATGCTGCTGAGTATGCAGGAGAAAACAGACCAACTCCAGAAGAATACCTAATGAATTTGCAGTCTTCTTACCTAATATCATAACTCAGAAGTATTTTATAGCCCCTCTATTGGATACTATTATATGTTCATATCTAAAAATTACAGCTCACTGAGCTACAATTTTCCTGAAAAAATGTTAGAACAGCATAATTTAGTGGTTGAAACTTAGGATTAGTAGCTCAACTAGTAGAATAATTGGAAAATAGCCAGTTGTCTGGGGTTTAAGTTTATGCTTTTCTCTTTTTTTTGTTACTCATTTTCCAGGAACAGCGTGTAACTGTTCAGGGCTGCAGTGCTTTAGCATTATGTGCTTTTCATATCTTTAACTTGGTAAGCTGCAGAAATTAGTTGGGAAATGCATTTGTCCATATGACATGTTAGTTGCTCCAGCCAGTCTCCAGTTTGGTACCACGGCATCTGAGCCTCACCCCTTGCCTAGGTAATTCATTCCTGTATCACAAATAAAAGCATATTTTTTGTGAAAGGCTTTAAAATGGCAAGGCTCTGGGTTCGAAGATAAAAATGAGTCTGTCAAAAATGACATTGCCAGGTCAGTTCTTGAGCATGTGTTGTAATCAATTTTCAATTTTATGAGCTGACCTTCTAGAAGAAAAAGTGTGGGCTAGCATGCTATTAAAAAAAAAAAAGGGGGGTTTAATTACATTTTTTTCTATCCTCTCATTTTAGTCTTCTTAAAGAGAAGATTAAGAAATCCCCCCTCCTAAGGGCTGTCTTCTCTGCCATCAGGCAGTGGATGGTTGTTACAGTGGCATGCTAGTCTGAGAAGCTTTATTTCAATTACAAACAAATCTGTTTTGAAGTCTTGTTTTATCCGTTTTGAGTGAACTTGAGCCCACAAACCACCCATCATAGCTTGCAGTAGTGCCTGTTATTGCTGAAGTACTTAGGGAGGCCCCATATTTTAACATTTAGTGTTGCATCTTGGAATTACAGGCTTTGCTGGATTTCTGTGGAAAAACTTGCACAGTGTTTTCTTGCATTTTACATGGCACCACACAGTGCTGTTAATCTATTTTTTACTGGTTTGGAAATTCACCCAACGTGCTGTAAGAAGAATTTACTTTGCCTTGTAAAATTTCTCTGTTACAGCTCCAAACCATATTAAATTTGGTAATAATCACCTTAGAAGAGTCCCTAAAATTGAAATTATTTTGTTTTTAAATGTCTTCTGCAAATGGGGATGGGCAGAAAGCAAACACAGACGTGACAGAGGCTGTCAGCGTTTGGATGAAAATGAAACAGGGTTGTGACATCCCAAGTATCAACACTGAAGTTACATTATTTTTGTAAGTTTCAAAGTACTCCCTCCTCAGTGTTTGGCAGTATTTTTGCCTGCAGTTGTTTGTTGCTTGTGTTCCTGACAAACAGAAGGCATGTGAGATACCCTGCCATGTTTGGTTAGCTGGGAAATTACTCAGGGTACCACTATCAAATGCCCTGCTGCATTCAGTAATGGTGTGGTCCTTGAAAGTCATCTCAAAATAAATGTAAATAAATGGCAGCCTGAACTCCATGGGAGGTAGGGGAACAGAAAGGGACGGGACAGCAGGGGAAGGACAGGGTGCAGTGGTGAACAGGATACTCCAACACTGCATGTTAAATTTAGGTGTATGCCATTGTCCCATCATTATGTTCATCATTTGTGTCCCCCAGCAAAGTTTAACCCTGCTTTTAGTAATCCATTCCTTTAAAACAAACAAAAATATTTTTTAGTAATACTTCTTTTGGGAATGACAAATAAATGCCTACACATGGATTTTGCATATGTCAGATGAACATCTAGTTACTCTTACCTTAGTTCAGCTAAGTAAAAACTTTTGAACACTTTATCACGAATTTACTCAGTATCACACCATTTAGATTATGTTTTGCTTGTCCTGTCACAGCTTTTGTAAAGTAAAAAGAACTGGTTATAACAGATATGTGGATCTGCAGTAACTTAGAGAAACATGAAGTCACAGGTTCAGTTTAACCTTTTTACCATTTTTGTGTAGTATCTCTGAGACTTTAAAATGTGCTAGAGAGGAAGAAGTAAATATGTAAAATAAATAATAACTTTTTTTCAGTGCTCAGTGTCTGCATCTTAATCTTCCATTAATAAATTTTTTCATAATGCAGTTTGTTTTACTAAAATGTGAATGCTTGCCAAAAAGAACTGAGCAGATGTGTGGAATGACAATCCACTGCATTTTTGTCACAGATTTGGTTCCTCATGCAATCCAGTGTTACCTAACCTGGTAAAACTACACTTAGGAGTGAAGTCTCTGTTTTACTAGTTAAACCTTTGTACACTTTGAAGAATGATCAATACTTGTAACGTATAAAGTTGGTTTAGGTTGCAGAGACCACCTAATCAGTTGAACCACCTTATTGGCTGCCACTGTATCATCAGAGTTTCCACAGGAGGGGTATTCAGAGCTACTCAGCTGGTTAATCTCCTCCAGTTTTACTAGCACCTCGAGGTCCTTGGGCCTCCAGCAGCCTGAAGTGCAACAGCTGCCTCAACATGAATTTGGCACAGTTTGCCAGCAGAGTGCAGGAGAAAATGGGGGTGGATATAAACCTCACAGTTGTGTTCTCAGGCTGCATCCATTGTCTCGGTCTCTAGGGTAGAAGCAACCAACCAACAAAACTCCTTGCAGTCAAGGCCTACAAGGAACTGCTCTTAAAAAACAAGCTCATGAATTCATGTTAAGCAGTTAGAGGTTTGGCTTCCATACCTGAACAACCACCAATTCTGATTTGTGGAGAGGGGTGGTTCTGGAAGTCAGGACAGCTGGTGTGCTGAGCTGTGAGAGTCGAGTGTCAGTCACCAATGCTCAATGCTCTGGTGCTGCTGGAAGGTGGTAATAATGAGCAATCCATATTTAATTAGCCACAGGGGAGGAATAAATGGTTTTCTTTATTAATGGAAAACTGCTGAAAGTTTGTCCTCATATGCTTCAGAATAAGTTTCAGGTCCATTAAGGCAAATATCAGCACACTCTTCCAAACTGTTTATTAAAGTGTCTTCATTATATTTTGATGTTCTTTTTTTTCCCAGCAGTGAGATTGCATTCATTGTTTTATGAGTCTGTCCTATTGGTCCCAGCACTGGAAAGCCATAAATATGCCTGTGCATCTGTACAGAGGATCTCTATTAGGGCTTGGGCTGGGACCACCCACTAATTTCTCAGGAGCAAACCAGTAGCTGTCAGTACTTTGTCACTGGCTACTGACCTGGACCTGATGTCAACTGGTGACCAAGAGGTGAAAGGTATTTAGTGTCCCATTATTAATCCTCAGAGCCATCCTTGCATTAAAGTCTTATGAATAAGGTTTTTATCCCTCAAATAAGCCTACTGCCATGTAGCTGTAAAGTTATATATTTCTCTTTGTAAAGCTGCCAAAGCATGTGTTTGTGCAGATACAACTGCACACCCTGCTGCTAGAGGCTGGGAGGCTTCCAGTGGCTCCAGTGCCTCATTGGCATGGGTATGCCTGACAGTGAACATGAGCACAGAGTGCCCCTGTCCCAAAATGGGTTTATTTCAGCTGTTTAAATAATTATTTGGATTTTCTTTAAAAGTTAGCAATTTCTTTCCTTATGCCACGTGTTTTAGTTGCACTGCAAACACAGTGAGCAAGGACACTGAGAGGGATTGCCATCTTCGCCTGGAGTGTTCATTGTGTTAGGGTAGTGAAGGTGTACATTTGGTACTTGAAAGAAGTAGATAAATGCTGAATTTTTATTGTGAAATAGCCTGTTTCTGTCAAGTGATTGGGTTTTATACAGTGTGACACAAAAGCAGTGTGCATTAGATGTATGCTGAGGTATTGCCATTGTAGCAGCAGACAGATGGCACCAAAGATGACATTTCAGATGGTGTGATGCAAGGTTACTTGGAATGCCATGCTGCAAGAGAACGTGTGTGGTGTGGGTCTGGGTTTATTGAAGTTTTGACAAATGGGTATATATGGAAATGATGGCCAACATGAACAAATGGAGCTGTGCTGATCTTTTGTAGTCAGATCATTTTATGTCTTGGGTGACTAGGATTTTTCTCCCGTTTATCTGTCAATGAGTAGCTGAACCTGTGAATAGCACAGTCATGCCTTTGCTGCTATGAGCACTGGCACTTGGCATCACTGTGTGTTCCTACAGGCCTGCAGCTGAGTGCAGTATGCCTTTGGAAAGTGCCAGAAAGAGCAGAGCAGTCGTGTGTTTTTGGTGATCCTGGTACATGAAAATCAATCATGTTTGACAAATATTTGTGGCCTTACAGCCATATCTCTGTGGGCAGAAGCTGCCTATTTTGTGACTGCTGTGCCATGTGGCTATGGTTTCCTGATACATAGGTTTACCAAAGAAAGTTTACTAAATAAAAAGGCTAAATTCTTCTCCAATGAATGTGTATTTTGTGAAGCTGGGGTACTGTAAATGGTAAGTCTGCTTGCATCTCTGCCAGGAGGATCTCTTGGAAAAATGGCTTCTCTGCTGGTTTTCATGGACCCTGGTCTTGACACAGTTCTTGGTGTGCTGCACAACTTCTTTCTTTTGTTTTATTGCCTCTAAGGCCCTGGAGGGAAATTCTGAGAATCTGGAGCAACTGTAATCACGAACAGACTTGGTTATTATTCCTGTGTTAGCTTGTGGGATAGTGCAGGATGTATGCAGTGTCTGTTCCAGACCACAAAACCTGAGAATGCCTGTGTGCTTGTATCTGTGAAATAACAGCCCAGCAACCCTGAGAGCTGCAGACCACAGAGCACTTCTTCTGCAGCACTTCAGACCAACCCGTCCTTATTCTGAAGGCCTTCTGCTTTATAGCACAAACCACAGCAACTGATTTCGTGGGGATGGGGATAAACGGGTCACAGGTATCCTTCTGAACAGCTGATGGTGATTTGGGTTTGAGTATCAGACACAGCTAATCCAATATTACCATTTTCTCATGAAGGGAATAATGACCACTGAGGGCTCTGCTCTGGCACTGCTATACCATACTGCAACTTCAGTGGCTTGATCCTTTCAGTGATAAGTAAATCTGTGGTTTACAATGTCTGTTCTTTTTACCATCATTTCTTTTGTGTTTTGCTGTTTGTTTTTCTGACCATGTTGTTATACCATTGACCGTTGTCTTTAAAAATTACCTTTTCTACTTGTTTTATGTTTTATGGTTGAGAAAAAATATTTCTGATGCTATCTTACTTCCCACATGAAAATCAAATATTTTCTATGTATATACCTTTGATTGTGATTACTGTTGGCTGTGTATGTAGTGTTATTTTAAGACACAAGGAAATGGAATGAAGCTGCATCAGAGAAGTTCAGGTTGGACATTAGGAAAAGGTTCCTCACTGAGAGGGTGGTGAGCTGTTGGAACAGTCTCCCCAGGGAAGTGGTCGTGGCACCAGGCCTTGGAGATCAAAGAGCATCTTAGTCATATGGTTCTGTTTTAGGCAGTCCTGTGAGGAGTGAGGAGCTGGACTTTGTGATCCTTATGAGTCCTTCCAACTTGAGATATTCTATAATTGCATAGAACAAAACTATGTTTTTTTTCCTTTTCCCCCTCCCCCTTATTCATTTTTTAAGAGCATGACTAAAGCTCCCTCCCACCTTCCCTTCTGATTTTAGCTTGTCATGCTCATCCTGATACCTGCTCAGAAAAGTAGCATGGAGCTCCAAAGTCCTTTACAGTGTTGTTTGCAATACATTTCTACCACTTCCTTACTTGGACAGTGATGTTGGACACATTTCTTCCTCAGTCTGGAGATCTGCAGCATGAAGTAGCTGACCACAGAACTTACTGTAACACTTAAACATTCATATTTGCATAGGTTGAGTCTAGTGATAATAGTGGTTGTTTTTCTCTAGTGCCTGGAATTGGGAAAGTTTAACTGTACTTGATTGCTCCGTGGTGACACACTGTTAAAATAATTTCTCTCCCACCTTGTTTCTTTTTAAAGGGACGCAAGAGTGAGGCAGAAAAGTACTTCATGAAGGCTATTGAGCTGGATCCCACCAAAGGCAACTGCTACATGCATTATGGTATGTTTCAGACAGATAGGGTTTCCACACGTGTGCCAGCCTCGCTGTTAATCTCTCCAAGTGATTAAGGGTTTGAAAACTGCTACTGGCAAAATATCTTCTCTACAAGGAAAGAAACTAATCTACCATGTATAACTTCACCTCCATTTCCATTTGTTAATCACTGCAGAGGGAGAGGTGAAGATTTTCATATTTTGCATAGCTTCCCTCCTGTGAGAGAAATATTAGTATTGGTGCCTCGCTGGGAAAGAAAGAGGTGACTATTGCCATATGTCAGAGTTTCATGGCCTGAAATATGATTATTAACAGTTTTGGCCTAACTTCGCTGGCTGCTGGTGGGTGGGCAACTACAAGTTACACTTTGGTGTGCTTAAGTTCTATATATTGAAGTGTCTGCTTTTTGTTGAAGACATCTGGCCCTTAGGTCTGCCTCCTTCCCAGCATCTCCTAGGCTTTAAATAGATAAGTGCTACAACAGGTTTTGACAGGCTGGCTGTATCTTTGTCATACCAAGCCATGCATGCACATCAAGCACACAGTTAATTTGAAGGTATAACTTTAGATTGTTTTTGCTAGATGTGCAGAAAATATTTCCAGATGTGATTAGTCCCAAGGAACCAAAACTATTTAACTTTATGGACTAATTCTTACTGTATTTTAAAGCTGATAATAGACAAATCTAAAAATGCAAGCTATGTAGTCCCAATGGGATAATATAGAAAGAAGTAATAAATTTCAGCTTAGTTAAGGAAGAAGTTAGTGAACCACAAGCATACTATATATATCTTTGTATATTGTTTTAATTTCCTCTTCTGATTCTAACTGGTAAATGTAAAATAAATAAAAATGAGTGTCCAAAAGGGAAAATTAATCTCACATAATAACCATGGGTTTAGTTTGTGTGATGCCTTTGTCTGAACTAGTCACATGTTGAATTTCTGTTTGGTCCTATGCAGTGCAAAATTGTGTGTGCTAGCCTCCTGGAATGGATGCATTCATTATTACTTAGAACATGTTGTGGTATATAATGAAAGTAATCCAGTGTTGCATCATTTTCCATTATGGATCATTGCAGTTAGTGACCTTGTCTTCAATTTCTGACTGTGAAGGTAAATCTGATAGGGCTATTTGTGCACATGAGCCTCCATTATTTCAATCAGATGTAAGTATAGTTGGTATCTCAAGATAATGAGGAGGAATTGCAACAGTTTCTTGAAATCCTATTCAAGCAATTTCTAGCCTTTGTGATTAGGAAATCTATCCTTAGTTATTAGGAAATCCTATTTCCACACAAATTCAAAGGTAGATACCAACAATTCATCCCAGCAATTGAAGTTATGCTTGTTTATATTTTTAGAGGTCCAGACTTGTTTCTTTTTCTCTTTTATTACTTCATTTTCCTGTCTTTTCCTGCAATATTCCCTCTGTGTCATAGCCAAGTGCCCTATAAACTACATGCAAGGTTATTCAGGTCATCATTCATCTCTGATGCATTGACATCTTCATTACCAGTCTACAACATCAAAATGGCATGTTGCCTCCTAATTAAGATTATTCCCTAAAAACTTTAGCCATTTTTTCCTTTATTTTGTCACAGGTTAAAAAAAAAAAGAAGAGTTTTCCTTGTAATTATTGCAATGTGAATGAGATTCTGCTCTGCAGATGAGGAGTAAAGGGCAGAATGTAGTCAGTGTTTGGGATGCCAACAGAGTGAAATGTGATGTGGAAGGGATGTAGACATGAGAAAGATCTGTGCAGTGACTAGGTTTGTGTCATGGACTGTTTTATGCACAGAGCTCTACTTCATGCAGGTGAAACCTTTTGTTTATATAACTTCAACTTTTGTTCGTATAATTTCACCAAATTCAGTGGTATTTCTCCATGTTTAAATGAAAGGACCTGTGAGGAAGTCATGGTTTACTTGTCTGTGTGGTACTGATGACCTCAGAAACTTGTCACTTCAAGGCCAGGACTTTGAAAACATTGAAATAAATTATCCTTCCTTTTCTTTCTTTCTTTCCCCTTTCCCTTTTCCAGTTATTTCCCTTTTCCCTTCCACCTATTTCTTGTATTGACCAGTGTATGTTACTAAGGAGATTTCTGAAGTTACACAGGGCTCTAGTGAAGCTGTATCTCAATAATTAGTTTTAGCAGCTTGTCACAGGAACAGGCATACACACACCATATACACCAAATCTTACACTCAAGTGTTGGGGCAGAGGAGGAGAGAGGTTTCCAGACAAATGTATGTGCAGAGGTCCCTCCTCCCTCACGTTTGCAATGGAATGGGGAGGTCTAGAACCACACAGGATGTTCAGATTCACTCTCTTTGATTAATCACCACTGAGATCTCCTTTTAAAATACTTTCTTCTGAATAATACATTATTTCTAATAACTCTAAATTGTTTAATGGTGCCTTTTTCATTATAAAAATGAATTATTCTCATTAAATTAATTATGCATTCACTTAATTAGACAATTCACATTGATCCTCTGCCTTTTTCAGTGCATTCCCAATTACAGATGTAAAAAAAATTAAAAACAGGTTCTCAAATTAGGTAAAACTGAAGTATATTAGCTGTACCCTCCGTGAAGGAAGAACAAATTAAGATCTTTCCAAGCATTCTAGCTTTTTTGTTTTTTACATTAACTTCTTAATTTGTGATAATTTAGAGTCTTATAGCTTTTCTCATGTTACCTGTTTTGGGGTTTTTTAAACACATAAACCGGTTTGTGGTACTGAAATATCACACGTTCATAGGCAGTAAGCAGTGTCTGGAGGCAGTGTCTCTGTCTTGAGCATGCAGAGCTACCCAGTGAAGTTCCTGGCTTTGGACTGTGGCTTACAGCTCTCTGACAGTGTCAGTGGATTCCAGGATTCCTAGACCCAAAGCAGGAAGAGCTGTAACGTGACTCACACAAAGACGTCATTAAGCTTCCAACTTTTCTCCTCCCAGAACAGTATCCAGTAACTGCTTATAGAAAATCTTCAGCTACTATTAACAACAAGTATTTCTTGCTTCCCAACTGAAACTGAACATGAATGTAGTAGAAACTGGTCTGTTCAGAAAAATAACCCATCTGAAGTGCTTGCGGTTTCCCTGGCAGCTGAGTGATGAATGTCAAGGTACATGTTCATAAATTGTCCTTTCTGTGGCTCTCTACACTGTTACTGTCACACAGCATTAAAAGCAGATTATCACAAGCGACTGCAATAACTGTTTATTCCAAACTCCCTTTAGAACCAATCAGTTAAGTGGAGTGCAGTGGAGTATCTCCAAACAAGCTAGGTCACTGACCCTAAATGCTGTGGAATTTCCCATGTTCTGGCTCTTCCTTGAATTTGTCCTTAAATCTAATCTTTCTGACATTCCAAATATGTGGTTGACTCTGCCTCCTCAGCAGAATGCTCTGGACTGCTCAAGAGTTGTGGTGTAGAAATTGCAGACCAGAGTGAGGACTAGAAATGAGGCTTTGTGCTGCTTTTGAGCTGCCATCATCTGGAGTTCCTGCAGGAACTGGAAAGACCTGTGGCACAAACAGCCCCGAGGTTTCTCTGTTAATTACCATGTAATTACCATGACTTACAAGTGCCATCTCATCGCTCATTGTGAGGGCTTTTTAGCTTGGAGCAGCTACAAAAGTGCAACTGGATCATCCTTTGCTATTCAGATTTCACTCTTCCGAACTTTATACATCACGAGGTGTCTGGGGAATTAAATTGGGTCCAGAAACTTGCTTAGTATTTCTAAAACATGAGGTCCTCTGTATTACATGTTTTCATCATTAATCTTTGGTTTTAGTGAGAGCTTCCAGTGATCCAGATGTGGTCACAAGTTCACTCATTAAGTCCCAAAGGTTTGCAATTTAATTTTTTCTCTCTTATCTATAGTCATGCTCTGGATGATGTCCAATGATATATTTAGCACAACTGTAACAGATAAGTTTTTCAGACAAAGAGAAAGGCTAATAAAAAATGTTTTTCCAAGCCAGTGCTTATGTTGATGTTGCAGCCCTCACTGGCTTGCATAGTCTTTCTGTGTATCTTACTTGCAAGGAATAATCTTCTCCAGTTGAAGGGATAAACTCCCCAGAAGTCCTCCCAGTAGGAGAGCCAGAGAACAGCTTTGCATTGAGATGGAATGGGATACAGCAAAACAAACTGGAATGCTGCTACCATCCAGGTGATCCTGATAGAAGTTCTTTTTGCTCCCCCTGTCATATCCCACACATTCAGCAAGAAATTGTCTAAACAGGCCTGGAAAGCAGGATCTTTAAGCAAACATTCCCTTGCTCTGGGAACTGCTCATTCACAGCCAATGAATCTGTTTTGAAACTCTTAAAGGAAACAGTTACATTAGGTCATGTCTGTTGACTTGGCATCTTGCAAAATTGATTTATCACCTGAAAATCTTTGGAAATCAACTCAGAGTCAGTTTCTTCTCTCATTTCTTCCACAGAATGCAACTGAAATTTTCCTGTCACAAATCTCTGGTAGTCTGCTTCTTTGCTCATCGTTGCCACAGCAGTGTTGTGGCTGGTGGTGACCTCAGTGGTAGTTCTGCCCATGCCTGTTGGAATGGGGTTCAGTTCTCAAGACATAATCTTGTGGATTTATTGTGTGCTTCAGAGATAAGAAATAATGCATCGGGTCACCCAGAACCTCATTTGGCTTCTATTGAAACATGCAATGCTTTGAAAGCACCCACAAGACATGGCTTCAAATCCAGCATGATGAACTTGCTGAAATAACTTCCAGGGAAGTTTATTATAAACAGATCTGACAGTTGGGTCTGTGGTCTTGAAATTGCCTTTTTTTTACGTTCATGGAGTGGCTAACATTGCTGCCATGGAAGGAGAAAACTCTTTTGAAGAGGACAAGATGCAGAAAAAATGTATATTAACAGGAACAAATGCCTACTATTCCCTGTTGTGGTGGGATTATAAGTTTTTTCTGTCTTATTCAGAAGGCAGTTTACTCAGTTTTGCTTGGATTGGTCAAGATACCAGGACCCAACTGAAAGACCTTGAAGTCTGAGTGAGTGCAGAACGAACAGCATTCTGAGGACATGCAGAGTGTTCTTTTCAAAAGCAGCAGTAGCCAGATGAGCTGTTTCAGAAACCTGCTCTGTCTGTTAATTAACCAATTTTTTAATGCATTCCATATTACAATAAAGCAACAGAACTACCCATTTGAATGTATATCTTTTCACCTTTGGTGTTGGAGCATGTCTTAACAAATGCTTTCAAATGTCCATGGCCACTCAGGGTAGAGAACTGTTCAGCATACAGAGCTCTGTGCTTTTGTCCCTGTGAGTGTGTGCTCGTTAAAAAAATAGAAGATGACAGTAAGTTGCTTTTTTCATGTCCTAGGACCTGGAAACCTTTTTTTGTTGTTTAAATTATGTATATACTTCCATCTTACTTTTCAGTAGATTACATTTATTGCCTCATTTATTTTTTTCTCACATACAGACCCAAAACCACTATTGACAAGTTACAAGAAATAGTGAGTTTGAACAAGTGTGTAGGTACAGATTTATCAGCTTTTATGCTATTTCTGGTGCTTAGATATCTTCAGTTTACTGAAAAATTACTAAGAGGAGAGTGAAATATTGAATGAGTTCTTTGCTGTCAAAGTTCTTCAGAAACTCTTGGCCACACATTCAGACTCAGCTCTGTGCTTGCTTGCAAGCAGCTGGTAAATACTGTTAAAAAGAAGTCCCATTGTTCCAAGCAAAGAGCAGTGTCACTGAAGGTCACACCTGGTCCTGGACTCTGGATTTCCCTCTCTGGTTTTAGAAGAAGAATACTGAGAAATAAGCTTTCCTTGAGAAAGGAAAACGTGGGATTCAGAGCATCCAGAGCCCTGTTTCCTCAGCAGCTGGTTCCAGTCCCAGAGCCCAGCCAAGCATCACAGTTCTGCTGCTGCAGGAGTGGCAGTGGGGACCCTGCAGTGAGACAGCTCCGTGTGTGACGTGGGCAGCATCTCAGAAATCCTGTGGCTTGCCAGAGGGGAAAACCTTGCATGGAAATCTAGACCCACAAGAGCTTCCTGAGTCCAGGGGCTTGTGGGTCAGACCTTCAGCATCTTGACAGCATTCTACCCTCCTAATGCTCTTCTCTTGGGAAGACACCTCTTCGTGGCTTTGACAGGAGAATTCAGAAGCCTGGTTTTGATTGAAGAAAGCCAACAGTAATCTTCCAACCCAGTTCATCTTACATGGATTTAATATATCCCATTAGAAGAACAGCATCCTAGGTATTCAGACTGGGATAGCGCTACGTAGTTGCTTTAAATTAAATTTAGATGTGTGAATAAAATTAGTCTGCCTTTCAAGAGAACTTGGCAAATAATTCTCAACTAAAATTTTCCATGTTATGCTGTGTCTGGCTGGGGTAGGTAACTTTCTTTGCAGCAGTCTGGATGCAGCTGTGTTGGTGGTGTGGCTAAAACACCCTTGATAACACACCAGCCTTTTGGCTGTTACTGAATGGTGCTTGAACAATGTCAACAATTCAATCACGTGAAATGGAATGTATCAGATTTCATTACATTAAGGGTGTTATAAATAAACTAGGAGTGTGTTTCTAAAGAATTGTTTCTAAAAACTCCTGAGAAATGTTTGTTGAGGATGATGATATGTTTCTCACTTAATGTAACTTACTAGCTTAAGCATGGGTTGATGTTTTTTAATTCTGTCCTGCAAAATATTTTCCTAAATTAAATGTACTGGTTTCTTTGAGAATAATCTGAAATGTTCGCTGTGTTTTGGTATCTAAAATTTGGGTATATGTCCTTTGGTTGGGTGGTCTGACTTTCCAAAGCAACACTGAGGAGTGAGGATGGGATCTGGAATGTAATATCTTTCAAAAATACTGAAATACAGAGTAGATCAACAAAGAAGGGAAGAGGAATCTGAAATGTCTGTTGGGGGTTGTTTTGGTAATTGCATTTCTAACTGTGCTGTCTGAACTGCTCTCTGGCTGTGAAACATGGCTCAGGTTGGTTGCTCCATTGCAGGGCAGTTTCTCCTAGAGGAATCCCGCCTGGTAGAAGCAGCTGAGATGGCCAAAAAAGCAGCTGAACTTGATAACGCCGAGTTTGATGTGGTTTTCAACGCAGCCCATATGCTCCGGTGAGTGCTCTTACATCTCCTGCCTTACCTGATTTTCCTCCCTTCTTTGAAAGCCCAGAAACTCTTCTGAATAATTCAGTATTGCTAATCAAATAAAAAGAATTGGAGTGAGACTGTTGCAGGAATTAGCACATTCGAATTCTATTTTTCTATGTGTTATCTCAATTTCTTAGATTAAAGACTTCTGTTGTTCACTAACAGGTAATTCTTGTTGTTGGCATAAAAGAACCAGTCTTTCTTCTGTGAAGAAACCTTCTTCAAGGTTTCTTTTTACCTGATTTTTAAATATCTAGGACACATAGCAACTAAAAATAATAGGCCATTAGAGTTCAGTGATTCTAAACAACATTATTTTATCCATAAGCAAAAAAACCCAAAATGAAAAAAAAATAAAATTAAGAAAAACCTCCAGACTAAAACCCTTAAAAGCCAAACAAAATGAAAGGTCTGGTGGTTTAGTTTAGCTAGAATACATCTGTGCTCCTCTGGAGTACTCAGTTGGTATAATTATTAACTGTAATACCCAGCTTGCTCTGTGGAAGATATCAGTGTCTTCCCATCATATGGTCTGGGACCTGTCATGGTCTGGAGGATTTAGTGAGAGTCAGTGGGGCAAAGTCAAATTCAGTGCTGCCAAGTATTTGCTTAATACCTCGTGTGTCAGATCTGACTGATCTGTCTAAAAGGATGTGATTTTATGGTCTGCATTACTTGGGAATTTATTTTCTATTTTGCTTACATAATAGCATTTGGACTAGGGGAATGTGTGTTTGTACGTTAGGACAGAGCAGCTACAAATCCATCATGAGCTGGCAGGACTTGAGAAGCAGCTGATTTTCAGGATCTTTAGCATGATGGAGAGCTGAGGTGATTCCAGGAGAAAAGCCAGTACCCAGATGGGAAGGAAAGAAGGGAGTACTCAGGCTGACGTAGGGTGACACTGCTACAAACTGTGGATGTTAAAGACAAGTGAAAGGTGGAATTTATTAAATATAACAGCTTAATGTGGGTGACCAACTGCTTTTTAGGTACCATGGAGGGCTATAAAAACTGACGGCTAAGTGCATAAGAATTTGGAATGAGCTGCACAGCTGTGAGGTAGAAAATACATCACAAGTTCACAGGGCATGGGAGGGAAGTGACTTGTGAGAGACAAGGGATGCTGTTCAAAGATGTGTGTGGACTGAGACAGAAATGGGTATTAATGTGATGATGCAAATGTAGATGTTTCCAAAGTGACTTGGAGGTAATAACAGCAACTCAGATGTGTGTGTGAATTCTGTTTGGGTTTTTTTCATACCAAATAGTCTGCCCAGTGATGTACAGAGGAATGAGAAAGGAATCCTCTTCCCTCCTGTCATACTCCTGTTGCCACTATTAGCCCAAGGAGTGGCACGAGATTCAGAAACAGACATTCAGAAATGCAGGCAAATCCTTTCTAAATCGGGTTACAGCTGCTTTGGATAGAAAAGAATCACAACATTCTCTCCAAGTCCAATTTATTTTTCGGCGTCAATGCTAACATATTGGTTTTTTTAAAAAATCCCTTAGCTCTCTATGGAAAAATGATTAACTTCAAATGAAACCTAAATTAAAAGTACCAGGTTTTAAAAAGTCTAAAGTAGAATGCTGCCGAGTAATTTTTTTCCTTAAATTTGCCAAGGAATTGTTAGTGTCCAAATGATTAGCTGGATTTGTAGATAACCTGTTATCCATTTAGCAGTCACAAGGAAGACTTCTGCTGTTTGTCAGGTATTCCAACACATTTACTTTCTGACTAAATCTGAAGGTGAAGTAAAGAAAATAAACTGAGTTCTGTTTTCTGTCTGTGTTTTTTTCAGCATTATTGAGAAACCTCCCTTTTCCTGATTACACAAACATAGTTATTAATTTTTTGCCTAGATGGCTTCTGTAGGATCCTGATAATGCAATGCCAGATGAATCAAGTCATCTGTAATAGGGGCAGGGATGAGTGTAATTAATTCCTTTGAAACAGTCTGCTAACTTTTAACTTGTATACTACTTGCCTGTAATTATTTTTTTTCTTCCAAAAGAATTTGTTTTCCAGGCAGTGCCATTCAAGGGTTGTGTAGCTGTTTGGGTGGTTCTTCTTCAAACAGGAACAAGTCAGGAGTTCCACTTGTGTAGTGTTCTCTGTGCTGTTGCTCAGAGCAGTTTGAAGCCTTTCAGCAAAGCTGAACAGGTTTTAATAGCATGCAGTGAAGCATTTATTTGCAGTGCCCTGTGGTGGCTGCAGCTTCAGCAACTGAGTCATCCGTGAAGTGTGGTGTGTTTCACTGTGTAGCTGCATACTGAGGTGAGCTGTCATGAGCTTGCTGTGATCTAGGGGTGATTGCTTTTGGAATGAGCAGTGGCACTGTGGTGACACCACTGCACTCATTAGGAGCAGGGAAAGAGCTTCACCTTATCTCCAGTGAAAACAAGCATAGGAAGAACTGTGAAAACTGGGTGTTTTCCATGCTTCTGTTAACTGGGCTGCTCTGGAAAACACTCACATTAAGTTATATTATGTATATAGGCTATTTGAAAACAGAAGTTAAATTAGAGCAATACTACATGACATGGTTTCATTTTTCAGTGAACTGAGGGAGTATTTTGGCTATCCAAAGTATGTTGACTGTTGGAACGTGGAGTTTAGTTGCAGGCACAGTTTTATAGGCACTTTTTTCACCCTGTGTTACTGTCTAAACAGATTTTATTCGTTCTTAAATTACTCTCCATGTGCTTAAATATATTTATGTACGTATATATGGCTAAGCACATAGCCTATGTAAATTTTGCAATGATAAGTCCATGTGAATTTTTTTAACAACACTGTGGATGAAGGGTTTGGTGTATGGAATTTTGATTATGATTTTGCTTTGACACAAAAATATCCATTAAGAACGTCAAGTATCAGCATTCAGTATTTTAAAATAAGAATCTATTTGAAGTAAATGTCTATCTGAACTGACATCCATGATTTCATTGAAAAAAATAAATCAAGTCTAAAGCCTTATACCAAGCAATGGGCAAGTTAAAAATAACCCTCTCATTTGCTTATGTGTCTAAGCCAGCCAGCATTGGTGGTGTTTGCTTTTAAAGCAATATTTTCTCCAGTGATCAACATAAAGATTCAAAATGGATGCAAGCTGAATAGAAGTGGGTGTGAGGAACACAGGAGAGCAGTGTGTTGTCAGGCACATTTATGAGGTGTCACTGGCAGTCAGCTGGAACAAAATGCAGGGAGCTGATAGGTCTGAAGGCTCAGGTGAAGAGGTATGAGAGAATAAAACGAGGAGACGTTTCTGTCTGTTAAGATTGAGTGCTAGGTGTTAATGGGATAAATCAGATGCCTTTTCAAGGTCAGCCCTCAAGGAAAGATCCAGGATAAAGGTTGAAATATAGTTTGTGGCTATGAAAAGGATTCTGTCTTCTGAACTTCCCTTCCTTCCTTTCTGTTTCATTATCAGCATTTTATCAGATGTTTTACTGTACTGTGAATTATGTTTCCTTTGGTAGTGTCCTGCCATGGTGTGACAGTGATCCAGCACCCTTTGCTGTTCAGTGGCATAGGGTTACTGCAATTTCCTACCTCTGTGCCTTCTGGTTGTCTCAAGGGAAAGACATTCCAGGGCTTACCATAATGAATTTCTAGCTTAAATTTCCAGTGAAAATGGGAACCAGAATTATGCTGCATCTTAAAGGAACTGCTGCTCATTGTCTCAGAAATGGAACTGCCATTTTCCTGACCAGATCAGTGTAGAATGTGTTCATTTCAATGAACTGTTTTTAATGGAGAACTATAAATTCAAACTGATTTCGACCTAGGAATTAATGATCCATATTTCAAGATATACATGTGGGAGGAAAGCAAGCCCTGTATTTCCACTGGGCTGGAAGGGGATGGAATTTTAATTTGTTCCACATTCACATGCCAACAACTCTGTTTGGAGGTGAAGTATACTGTCTGTGTCTTCCTCCTGGGTGAGGCTCCTTGCTTTTCATTCAGACCTTCCCCACGTTCAGAAACGCTTTGTTTCCTGACAGCTTTGTGCAAACAGGATTAAAAAAGTCCACTCTGACATGTTTCATTTCATGTGGCTTGTAGTAAATCCTGAAATTTGGAAGTATGACCTTTTTTTTTTTCCCCAGTCATTTCAAGTGCTCAGAATGCCCAGCGGGAGAGTTTCAGAAGCAGGTTAAATGTCTATTTTCAGACAGTTGTTTCTAACCACGGAGTCCACGAGACATGTGCAGTGTAATGTAGAACAGCTAACAGGTACCAGACAGGTTCTACTGAGCAAATTGTTAGTCAGGAAGTGGTTTTAACTTGCATGTGAATTGTATTAGAAACTTCCAAGGGATTATCCTCACTCCCTTTCTCCTCCAACTGTCCAAATGTGTTGATTGGGATTAATTGCTCATCATGTATTATTATGTGGCTAATGTCACAATTTGGGTGGATGGGAACATGAAATTAGAACACAGTGCAATCACTGAATGATGAAGCTTTAGTGTGGTTTGTTTTTTAAGCCAAGGGATCTGAGGTGTAACTGTTTTTTCTGTCCTGACAGACAAGCCAGTCTCAACGAGGAAGCAGAGAAGTACTATGAGATGGCAGCAGCACTGAGGCCCAGTGTGAGTACCCCTGATGAAAGCTGTCTCTCCTGATGGACGTGCCACGGTGCTGACCCCTTTGTGTCAGGGAGAGACTGCTTGCTGCAGCCTTTCATCTCTCAGCCTGCATTATGCATGTTCTTTTAATGGTTAATTATTGGATAGCAGATACAGCTGTTCATTTGTCAAGCTAATCGCTAGACTTTCAGGTTGCCTCAGTGAAGTGTTCTACAATAAGTCTTACTTGGCTAAAATACCGGAAAAGAAATCTATATTTAGATTAATTTATCTACCTTTAAATGTGTTAAGCTTGGAAAACACTCCTAATTCCATCTATCTTCACTAGTAAAAGGAAAGGCTATTCTGTGATCCACTGGTTAAGGCATTTTAAATAATACATTTATCCCTTTTCCTCTGTCATGTACTTCTGGAAATTATTGTTTCACAAACTGATGGTGATTTTAACTCAGAGGTATTTACCTCAGAGTTTGACTTATATTGGCAAATAAATGCTTGTTCCTCAAAAAGCAGAAATACGTAGGAGCATGTGACAGACCCTTTGTAGAAAGAAAAACTCCTTTCCAATTTTATTAGATCAGGAACTAAAGAAATACACTATTTTATTTTTACCACTTTTTTTTTTACTTAGTGTTATGTTTCTTTTCACTTACCTTCACATTTTTCAAAAAATAAAAAACATTAATATAAATGGGGCAGATTTTTTTTAAATACCTAATACTTTGTCTATGCATAAATCAAATCTAAAACATTCCTGTCACAGAAGTTGGAGGTGCCAAATTTGAGGATACAGGTTAGAAATAAATAAATAAATAAACTGGCTATTATTATTATTCAGATTTAGACCTAACTGTTCTCATATTACTGTTCATGATTTGCCTTGTTTTCAGTAGGTGTGTATTTAGCCTCTGTGAAAGTAATTTCCAGTCATATTTCAGAGGAGCAGTATATTCTGTGGACTAGAGTGCTGCTGTGGAGATAGGAATCATTTGTCTTAGGCTTCCCTGAAGAAATAAGCATTCTCAAGATGATGTCTATTTATTTCCAGATAGGCTTCAGTGTTCACTCGCCCCTGGAGGGAGAGAGAGGAATCCAGGAAGCAGTTAGGAGAAGGAATCTATTTTTGTCTGTTATGAATCACTTCTTACAGGACACTCTTTTCCTTTTCCAGCTCTATAGGTAACCCAGAGAGAGGAGCTTCCCTAGCCCCTGGATCTTTCTGAGTGCCTTCCAAAAGTGCAGTCCCCCGTTGCGCGTTTGCCTCGATCAAAACAGAGACTCCCAAGCCCCTCAGTGAGCAGCACATGTGTCTGCTCCAGGAATGTTGGCTCGGGTGGATGTTAATCACATTAGTTAGCCTAACTTTAACAGATTCAGCTGCATGAGAATGGAAGTGTAGGTTTCTTGGGCAGCAGGACATTCATGCAGTAGTTATTCTGGATGGGAGTGGTGCCGAGGAAAATCTGTATTCAGAGATGGGTTCTGCATGCCCTACATCTTGTAATGTTCACAGGCCAGGAAATTGCTGAAACAAGTTGTTAGGCACTCTAAAATGGGAGCTTTAGGATCACTTTGTTGTGGAAAAATCACTCATCCAGAAACTCTCTTTAAATTGGCACCCTGTGCAAAAATGTGAGATCCAGACTTAAGCTTCAGCTTTTATTCCATTTTTAAGACCTTGTTTGTGTAACAGAACTGCATTTCTAGTTTTTAAAGTCTGAACTTGAAGCAGCAAGTCTTTACAAAGCTGCTCTAGAACCCCCACATGTGGCCAGTGGCTCTTGAGAAGAAAGGGCACTTTGAAGAGTAACCTCAAAAGTAAGAAATGAAAGAGAGCTCAGCAGAGCCATAAGACTTTGAGCCACCCCCCTGAGCTGCTGGGCTTAGCAGCATTCCTCAGCCAGCTGCCTTGACCTGCACTGGCTGCTGCCCCAGCCACCAGTGCTGCCTGCAGCTCACACAGCTTCAGCCCATGTCATCAGCACCTTGTCAGAAACAGCTGCTTCCACTCCACCACTTCAAAGGCCTTGATTAAATGTCTTACTGCAACAACACACACCAAGACAGACAGAACGAGGGGAAAGGAGAAATGTACCTACAAGCAAAATAAATACCATTTCCACGAGGTGGTTT
The DNA here is from genome assembly GCA_024611195.1 of Ceyx melanurus. Lineage (NCBI taxonomy): Eukaryota > Metazoa > Chordata > Aves > Coraciiformes > Alcedinidae > Ceyx > Ceyx melanurus. Next base: position 33,427 of record JANHGL010008540.1, read on the forward strand.
AATCATGATACGGGGGACTGAACCATTTCTTGGCTCGAAGGGGTTTTGTAATCAGTTAGCACAGTATCACATCACGGTTCCTACAACTGCTTCTTTCCGTTTTTTTCAGTGCTGGAATACAGATTTGATGTCAGCTATCTAACAATTGAACGTTAGTGATTTCCAGATAATTGACTGGTTTTATAATCACCTTATAGATAACATGCCTTCAATGACTCCTTATGGAAAGTGTTCATAATATATGGGTTGTATGCATGGCCAGACCTCCAAAAATGACTATACTTCTGAGAGTACATGCATCTTTAAAAAATGAAGTAGATGTTGGATTTTGTCTCAAAACTTATGGAACCGAGATTTGCTTTATTATGTATTTTTTCCATGCCAAATGTACCTGTTTGGCTTTCTCCTGAATGTTCAGTAGTGGTCTCCTGTGGCTTTGCCTGGCTGAGTGGTTGTGAGGGAGATGGTTTAATGCTTTTTGCCAGCTGTGGTAAGGGCACGTCCTGTTACTGCCAGGGAGAACTGCCATGAACCTTCTGAGAGCTCTGGTTCTGATAGTTCTGCTGCTGATGGCAGTCGTGGGTGGTTAACAATGATTCTTAAACTGCCTGCAGCTGATCCTCCGTTGACAAAACACTGGAACTGTTCCATACTCCACTGGCTCTAATGTCTTCTTGCACTGCTCCAGGGATACTGCAGATCCCTCTCCAGTGATTCATCTATTGCTGCTGCAGCTCTTCTGAGTAGGTCTACCTAGTGGTCTACCTAGCCCCTCTTAGTCATGTTTGCCAGTGTGCTCCTGGTTTCTGGAGCATGGGACAGGTAAAGCTGACATAGTCCTCTAGAGAAAGAGCACATGTGTTGTACTGTGTATTATCACCAGTAAAGCATGACACTTCCCAGTTGAGAATAATTTTTTAATGTTTTTCTGTCTCTTTACTTGTTTATTCAAAGTAATGAACAAATGGCAGTCTTTTATCATCATGTGTGGGTACCACAGCATGACCACAGAGATGGATTTTCAGGTAGTTTGCAACCAGCAACATCTACCAGTTCAGTTCTCTTCCATCGCTTGTGTCTGCCTTTACGGAGGATACAGAAGTATTTCTGTAGCTCAGTTCTCTTCCATCACTTGTGTCTGCCTTTACAGAGGATACAGAAGTGGGCATTTTTGGGCATGGAGCTTCTGCTGCCTGCCTGCCAGCCCCCCAAACTGCCCCCCCTGCAGCTTCTGCTGCACAGCTCCCCCCGAGCTGCTGCTGAGCTGCATTGCTCAAGGCTTCCTTTCAAGTGTGCCAGACTTTCTGCCTTGCTGGTATGAGTGGCTGTGGCTTTCTTCCAGCCCAGCAGCACTCTTGGCCTCCTTTCTTCTCTCCTGGAGAAGGTGTGAAAACTTCCTGGGATCCTCTTCTTCCTCTCCTCCTGCTCCGTTGCTTCCTAGACTGAAACAATTGGTCTGGGGCATGCAGGACTCACAGGGACTGCAGGGCTGCTGTGGCTTCCTGATGAGAAGACAGGCATGACTGATGTGTGTTTCCAGATGGCACAGGGTCAATAGCTTGACTTGGGAGAGGCACGGGGGTGGAGGCAGCAGAGATCTGCCTCACCAGGAGAGGAGACAGCAGAGCATCCTGGAGAAAAGAGGACACCACTCTGATCTCAGAAGGATGAAGCACTGCTTTCTTGGCTACTGTAAATCTGATAGATTCTCATGTTGACAGGCAATAAGAGACTGGCTCTGAGATTCTATATCAGAATAGCTGTGATATTTTTAACCCTGACAAGCAGAAAGCTGACCTGGACTGAAGATTGTGCAGAATGAAGAAATTACAGAAAATAAATATTAACTGAACGCAAGCTGCTTTTTGTTTCAGGTAGAAAGGCTCTTCAGTGTTTGCTCAGAAGTAGCAACTCTTCTCCACATAAAGAGTTTGTTCACGTGTGAATTCTCTTGGGTCTGTCTGAGATGGAGGAAAGCTTTTAAAATCTAAATTGGGCCCCCAGCTCCATTTTCTTGTGTTGTTTTTGTTGCTTCATGCCTTCCAGGTCCTGATACTCAGTCCATGCTTCTTGTCTGTGCTCAGTGCAGCACACGTGTTATCTCTTTCCAGCTATTCAGGGAAAAATGTGTTTATTCTATTGAGCAAAACGTTATGTTTCTGTATTTGCAATTATATTTGTTCACGATCCTCCTATATGTTATAAAGACACAGTTAGGTTTTTTTATCACAAAAATTTAACCCCTGTGGGTCTGTCCACAAGGCGACAGGAAAGGGGCAGTGGCTTTAAGCTAGAAAAGGGTATATTTAGGTTAGATACTAGGAAATTGTTATTTAATCTGAGGGTGATAATCACTGGAATGGGTTGCCCAGAGAGGGGGTGGAGGCCCCATCCCTGGAGACACCCCAGGCCAGGCCTGAGGAGGCTCAGAGCAGCCTGAGCTGGTTGGAGATGCCCCTGCTGAGGGCAGGGGGGGCACTGGGTGCCCTTTGGAGCTCCCTTCCCACCCACTATACTCTGTGATTCTAAAAAACCCCACAAAACACAAACCAAATAGTATTTCCCATCCCTGCATCCCAGTCAGGGCGCAGAGAAAGAGCACAGGCTGTTGGAATGGGGAACTTCACCTGTAATCCCAGTATTAGGATGAGGTGTATAATTTAAAAACTATTTACTCAGCTGTAGAAAACACTGAATTTCTTTTGGGAAATACATGAAAATATTGTATAGCTTTACCCTGGAAAACTCTGTGTGTTTGTGTGTCTTCTCATGCATTGTAGCAGCTCTGTGACAGCAAAGTTAAATGTGCTTTGGGGTGATTGTGGAACACAAAACTGGCATGGGAGAAAGCTGGAAAACATGTCATTACATTTCTCAGTTTTGGGTTTGTGACAGTTAGTTTATGTTTATTTTTACTCTTTTAGCTGTACAAGCAGTTAAATATGCTAATATCTGAGATTGATTGGCTCAGTGTAATTTGTGAGCTGTGGAACTGAGCTAAAATGCCTTTAAGTTGCAGTTTATTTCCCATCTGTAATAATTTGTGGTACATTTATCTCCTAATCAATTCATCTGAGATTCTTCTGCCTACATGGATATTGCATTGCAGTAGCACTATTGACTTAGGTAGAGCTGCTTCTAATTCTCCTGTATGTGAGAGAGAAACTGGGCTCTGTAGTTCCTGATTTCTCAGTGCAATCATGCACACATCTATGAACTCTTAACAAAAATACTCCATACAGTGAGCTGCATACACAGAAGTACTTATGGCAAAGTCAGAAACTCGTTGCCATGGCAATATGGAGTGTTTTCATTTCATTTTTAGCTATGAAAATGTTTACAAATTTCCCATAAATATTAATCCTTCTACAGCCTAATTATTGATGTAATATATTTTCTGAGTCATTCATCTTCATGAACTGTAAATGGTATAGATGTGCTTTTCTGCATGGGGGGAACAAACGTTGGTAAAAAAGCAGCTATATTCTAGCTCCTCTTTACTAATTTAATTTAACTTTATATCTTCATTAAATTGTTAATTATTCTTACCAAGAACTGTTGAAACAGTAATTTTGTGCTTAGTGTCATCTGAGAGGAAGAAACTCTGATAGATCATGTGCTGTTTGCTCAGGATGTAGATCACAGGAGGCTTTCATAAGTCTGGTGGCAATTCCTTGTGCTGCTCTGAGTTGATAATAATGTCTTTATTTCTCACACACCAAAAAACACACCTTTTTGTTTTATGCACCTATTTTCCATTGGAGGCTCTGTAGCTAAATCTTGAAAGCAAAACATGATGTTTTCACAAAACCCATGCATATCTGTAATTAGTTCAGTGATGTTTTTGAAGAGGTGAATCACCCAGGTGTTAAGGTGTAGGTTCTGTCTTCTCCAGGCACCTCCTAGATACAGAACATTGTTCCTCTGATGCCATTCTCAGCAGGGAAGTCATAAATTCTCCAGAGTTCCCCTAACAAATAATACTTGAGGCATTTTATTGTCAAGGTCTTAATTCAAAAGCTTTGTAGGCCTGCACCTCAATTAATTGAATGCAGGTCTTAAGTCATCAGCATTTCTGTTCCTGTCATTTATGTGCGTGCTCATTCCGTCAACCTAAGTCTTTATCTGGCACACAGGTATGTTCAGTACCCCCCCAAAAGCATGTGCAGAGAAAGGGGTGGGAATTCAGCCAGGCCCATCTCTGGCACTGCAGATTTTCCACCTGGCAGGGCTTTTTCTGGTTTGCATCCACATTTTAGTAGGCAGATAACTTCCTTTTTCTCTTCTTAGTTTTCAGTGTGGAAATAGCCGTGCACCAGTTGTGCTTGTATTCTACTATGATGTCCATTGACTTAATAATTCAAAAAACAGGCTTGCAAAACTAATTAGGAGCAAGTCAGAGCCTAGGGTTGTGCTCCTGGGTTACATAAAATGAAATAAGGTGCTTGAGATGAGGGAGGCAGTAGTTGTCAAGGTGCATGGTCAGGGAGGAGGTGGTGTAGCATGGCCAGACCTGTGCATCTGCACTGCTGCCTGCTCCAGCTCCTGGAGAGAGGAACACTGCCTTTGCCTTGCCCATCAGAAACCAAGTGCCCTGGAATGGACAACTCTCAGCAGCACATTAGCGTGTCAGAAATTCAGCCAGCTGTTGGAACTGAGTTAAAGGAGAATCCAGCAAGGTTTCTTCTAATAGAGGATTCTGGTGCTGATCCTGGAAACAATGTAATGAATTTATTGTGCAATTATTACTGATAAGGAAGGGTTTTTTTATGCTCATTAAGTAATCTCAGCAACAGTACATTCTCAGTAGGATGTTTTACAATAAATAACTTCCTAATTTTCTTCCTAATGTATAGTTCTGCTTTAATTCTTATTCTAGGAATGACTTTTAGTTGTGGGATGGCATATTCTATTTGATTTTTTTTTACCACCACAAGTTTTGGAGAACTTACTTTTCTGTTTCAGAAGATGTCTTTGCTGCAGCTGGTATTCCCCCCTGTCACACACCTCTAGGTGATAGCACACAGAAAAGGTGCTCAGCAATAAAGCTGGACTTGTTCTGAGAGCTGCCTGGAGAAGTGCAGTTTGCAGGCTGCTGGGCAGGGGGTGGGTAGCAGGTGTCTGGCACCTCAGACTCACTGGAAACAGTTAAAGCATGAACAGAAATACAAGTATTTTCCAGTACAACAAACAGGAAAACCATAAATCCTAAATTCAATTCCATGTGAAGGTTTGCTCTGTGTCTCTTAGATTCCATGGGGTAAATGATTGATCTATTGATGGTGGAATTATTTGATGTTTTATTGCAACTCAGTAGTTCTGCTGAATTTTGTCACATTCTGACTGTGTTTAAATATACTTACAATTACCAGGCTTGGTTTTTTAGCATTTTGAAAGATCTGTACGTGATCTTCATTAATTCTGTTTAGAAAATTCTGTTCTAATAGCTGCAAAATAGCTGGATGTTTTAGCTGATTAGTACACAAATTGGAGGTTTTACCCATCATAGAGGAAATAAATGCTTTCTGAACAGAGGTTATGGAAATTGCACAGGAAGCAAACCTTTTGATCTGGGGGGAAAAAATGAGATTTAAAGAGATTGTTGTTAGGTAGGACCCAAAGTCCTACCAGTTTAGAGCAAGGACCTGAATAATTCTTGACATTTAATTTCAGAGGCAGGAATTGAACGTGGATTTCTTGGTGGTAGTCCTGCAAGTATTAGTTGTCCTCTTGTGCCTGCAGAAATTATTACTTAATTTTTTTTTTTTAAGTGGGAAATATTATTCCCACCTTCATGTGTCCATACCTTGAAATGTACTGTAAACATGTGCATCACTGATCATTGCTGGTAAACAGGGCTGCCTTATTTTATTTAATTGCATCCTTGTAAAAACCTGGAGAGCAATCAGTGCCCACTGGTCCTGCTAGTAGTGTAGTGATCAAAAGACCACATCTGAGAAACTACAGCCTTGAAAGCTCTAAACTGCAAAAATCAAAATCTAATTACTGCATTTATTCTGTAAGTTAATAATTTTAATATGGACTGTAAATTTAATTATGAAATGCCATATAGGGAAGACCTGCAGGTTACTGGCTGGCAAACAAAGGCATGAATTCTTATGAATTCCATAGTGCAGTGTAATTTGGCATTCTGCAAAGGACCAGTAGGATGTGCCTCTTTTCTCAGCTGCCTCATAATCCCGTGGGTAAAACCAGAGTCAGGACAACTGTGTGGGCATAACCATTCTGTGCTATGCAACAGGCATGGAGACAGATGGAAATGCACAAGGGAAGGAAAAAAAGATTAAGATGCAGATGCTGTAAGGTTTTCCATGCAGAAATTGCGGAAAAGAAAATATTTAGAAACAAGATTTTTGCAAGTATTTCCAGTTGTGTCTACTCTGTAATGAAAATGTAATTTCCTTGAAGGACATCAGGAGTTTTGTTGCCTATTTACGAATTTATGATGTTAGTTTTTAGTTGCAGAATTGCTTTGGTAACATTTGCACATGCTGAAGCGTGGTTTTATTAACCAATTTAAAAATACCTTCAGATGGTATTTATAAACCACGTTGTTATGGAAATTGTATCACTTGGTGTGATAGACATCAATTATATTTCCTGACAGTGAAGTTATTACCAATGGAGGGATAATTCTGTTGTATAGGAAAGTTAGCAACAAGAAAGTGTGTCAGAGGAAATGTGGGATGAAGGGTGAGTTCTCCTAAAATACCCTACAATGCCTCATAATCTCCGAGTGGTTTGTTGGTTTTTGTCCTGTTTTGGTAATGCAGATATCACACTTCTTCTGTGTGCTGGTTTAATAGTGATCATGATATCAGCCATGAAGAAATGAGCAAGGTTCTCATTCTCTGTGCTCAGAGAAAGCGTGCCAGGTTGCACCATAGTTCTCACAATGTGCCTGAAAGCTGCACCTCACAGCTGCAGATACAGAAATGGTTGGGAAAGCACACAGAAATTATCAATATTAATCTGTTCTCCAGCATTTAATTCTGCAGACTGCACTTGTCAGCCACAGGTACAAAGGGCTGTTTGACACTAAACCTTCATCTGAATGTTAAATACCATCTTGAGTTAAAACAGTGGGAACCTTGGGATTTTGAGAGTCTCTTGAGTAGAACAGTGGATTTTCAGGGCCAGAGTGACCTCTCCTTTCAGAGATGTGCTAGCTGGCTGTTCTGCTGAAGGCTGGAGCTCTGCTGCAGTGCCATACACCTGTGACTAGCATCCTGAAACCTGCTGCACCTTGGCATGCTGGTGAATTTCACCAGGATCTGGGTATTGCACGGCCCAGGTGATGGTGCATCATTCTCACCAGGCATTTTATTTTCCAGTGACACCTCATTTAATTGAAAAAATGCTACTGGTAAATACTGTGACTATAATTTGTAGGATACTCTCAGATGATCTGTGATTCAGAGTTTTCTCTGAAGATTAGCTGGTTTAGGTTGTGTTAATATGGACAGCTATTCTAGTCAGCCTTTCATGTGTGCTGCTGGGTGAAGTAGAGCACATTCATTTTTCTTTTATCACTGCATTCATTTTAAATTATAAGTGGGGTTTATCTTTAGGCAGTAACACAAAGCCATTTATTTTTCTGGTTTCCAAGGTTTGGAAAGAAAGTTCATGCAAAAATAAATTTACTCACAGATGGAATTTAATTTTTAAAAAACTCTTCCTGAACAGGTCAAAATTCTGTTACTGAAATATTTTTTTCCCTTTTTTTTTCTTCAGGGTGTTCATCTTCCCTGGAGATTACTAAATTGTTAGTATGCTGAATGAGATATAAAATGAGTGTTAAATGAAGTTTCTTTAATTACATATTAGTAAATAATTAAGATTGTTCTCCATCATCATTAGAAATGTAGTACTCTTAAAGATGACAGTGAATCCAAGTAGACACTCTCCTCTGGAGCCCAGCTTTGTGGTTAGATTTATATAGCTATGTGTGTTAGTCTAAAGGTAATTAGTGTGGGATGCAGGCTCCATTTGCAGCAGAGATGTAGGGGCTGCCTAGTACAGCTGTGGAAACTGCTCTTTGCAATATTTCTTCAAATCGGGACTCTCAGGCCAGTGTTTTTCTCTCTCCCCTGTTGAAGCTGAAAGCTGCAGTGGACACAAAAGCATCCATAGCAGAATTGCTCGTGCACAGGTGGGCAGTTTATAATGCAGGTAGCTGTCCTGCAGCACAAGCTGTGGTGCAATCTCCCAGTGAAGAATTTGCACAGGTGCTGGTTGGGTTTTCCAGCAGAACTGAATGCTTTGCTGTCTCTTCTGGTGACATGGGAATCACCAACTACGCCTGATTTTGTGCTTTTTTGAAACTCTCTGATGCATGATATTTTGCTATACATCCTGTCATCTGGTTCCAGAATCCTTTTTTCACCAAGTTATCTGCTCCTAGAGAATTTTCTCTTGTTCTTAGCCAGCATGCTGGAGATCAGTGTCTCAGCTGTGATTTGTGTGCTGCTTGGAGCAAAGTTCCAGAGGTAAGGTATGCAGACAGCAGCTCTTAGGAAGCCTCACGGGGTAGAGAAGCAGGTGGGAACAGGAGTCTCTGGAGGGAATAACCAGCACTTGGCTTAGCTGTCAGCATGAGATCACTCCTAGAAAAGGTCCAGCTCCACCTGTCCCTGCTGAATTTACAGTGCTGTCCTGCGTGGAGAGTAAGGTCCAGTTGCAGCACCCGTCCTACTGCTGCCCCCTCCTGCTCTCAGGTACTGGGCTGACATCCTGGAGCAGCTCCTGGCTCATGGCTTTGCTCAAAACCCCTGAGGTCTGTCAAAACCAAATGCCACCCCTGAAATGATTCTGTTGTCTGTAGTTAACTTTAGCAGCAAAAAAGAAACTGTTGACATTTTGATTGCTAGAGAAAATACTGTGCTGTGCTACAGCAGCACCACTTGTGATAACAGCTCAAGTGAACAATTCCACCATCACTGCAGGAGGATAAAGAGGCATGGCATGTTATCCTGCAGTGGCTGACAAAGTGAAGCAGCCCACCATACTGCTCTCATGCTTAGTGAGCCATCTGACAATGGCAGGGCTGCTTCCCTGCCCAGCCATTGTGCCTCCTGTGGATCCTCAGTTTTCAAAGACAAACCTGAACCCTTCACTGGTGTGACTAGACGTGCTGGGATGAGGCACCCACGTGTGAATGACATGTTGTGTCCTCCTGTAAGTATGGACTTGACCCAGCAACAGCCCTTACAAGAACAAGCATCCTTAATTGGACTGCTTTAAAACAGAACACTTGGGCTCTGTGCTGCTGACAGGTTGTCTGTGCTGGTTATAGAATCCATTCAGCAGTCCAGGGGCTGTTCTGAAACATCTACAAGATCACACACTACAGTAATTCTCTAAGAGCATGATTAATATTGGCCACATCTTTTCAGTGTCTTTTAAAATGCTAAGGGAGAAGTCGCTTGCACTTGTGATTCAAATGGAGTAAAAATGGCATGGTGTTCCTTCCAAGTACCCTGGCAGCAACAAAATCTGCTTTATTCTCAGACCTGCTGCCCTGACCTCTGCTCTGAGTTGAGCAGAAAGTGTAACTCTGAGCAGAGCTTTGAAGACATTTCAGATTTCATTGCCTGTGTTGGGGCTGCTGTTTGTTCATACTTCTCTGTCATGCAAGAGGGTTTTTGAGCTAGATTGTTAGTGTGTTTTGTTTATCTCAATAACCCCTCAGCCATATATAGGAGTAAATTTGTCTTTGAGACTATTCTTCTGGTACAGCATTTGCTGCTTGTGAAGCCAGAGCTGATGAAAAACAACAGTTCATATTTTGTGTCATTAAATTCATTCTATTTGTGAGTTCAACTTGTACTTGGTTGCATTAGTGTAACCCAAAATACTACTCAGGATTGTTTGAATTATTTGGAGATTTCATAGTTTAGTATTTATACAGAGGACTTCAATTGAAGTTAAATTTTTGCATGCTGCAAGGCTCTCCTTTTCCTTTGGCAGGATAAAGTTTGACAGAATCATAATCAGTGTAAACAAAAAACACCTCATGTAATTAAATGTATACCTTTTACTATTTTATTTATTAACTACCCCCTTATTAATTTCCCTTCCTTCCCACCATGTGATGGGGGTGTGAAAAGGTGCAAAGACACTCCCCTCTGCTGCTTGTTCCAGAGCCCCAAGCAAGGCTCTGTGCTTGCCACAGAGAGCACAGCACCTACCCCCTGCTCCCTCCCAAAAAGCGCTGAAGAAACAGGCAGAGCACAATAAAAATGCTAATAAAGGGAATAATTCCCAACAGACCATAAAGACAGCATTTATAACCCCGACAGAAGTGACAGTTGGTTTTTTTTCTGTAAAGCATCTGTCTGCAGAAGGAAATGAAGGCAGGGCTGTTTCTCCTTCCCAGGCTCTGAAGTGGTAGGTGGTGTCATTTGTTGGACAGCACTACAAGCCCCATGTTATTGCAGCAGGAGCTGCTGACTGCCTCTGTTAACCCACTGAAAGGTTTTATCAGCTGTCTTTAATAAAAGACAATGCATCTGGAGAAAACACATTGCAAATGTCTCTTGCTCTCTTGTCCTCAGACCATCGCTGGTCTATCAGAGACCAATGGCACTGATGTGTAATCTGCAGTCACCCAAAATTCTTCCAACTGCTACACCAGGGATGCTGGGCTGGCTGATGCCTGAGAAAGGCAGGGAGTGGTCTCCAAAATCCTGTGTAAGCCCTCGTTTGGAACATGAAGGAGCTGGAGTGAGGTTCAGCACTGCCTGAAAGGAGTGATCTGCTCATATTCTCTGGGGATATGTTTCTTTGGGGCACTAATGGGCTGGAATGTGGGGTCTCCAGGAAGCTGGGAAGGATGTGTAGACTTTGGGACGTTGATGGGCTATGTGATGTGTAATGATGTGCAGAGTTTGGGACATTTCAGGCTCAGTTCAAAGGCACAGTTTGCTCATTTCTGGATGGTTTTGTTGCTTGCTGTAGTTAAATTATTTATCAAATTAAAAGACACGGGGTGAGAAGAGCCTTCTCAGCTAGGTGTGTAGTCTCGTGACAGGCTCAGAGTGCTTGATCAGTACCCTACACCAGTGTTCAGAGGTCTGTGAGGGAAGTGGAGAGGAATTCTGGAAGCCATCTGAGAAAACTCTGTTACTTCCCACACAATAAGGTTGTGAATGTTGTAGAATTGGCCCTGAGCACATTTTAATGTGTTTCTGATTGAATACACATTTTTCTAGGTATAAAGTTCTTTAATCCTTATCCATTGTAAGTTTTCTCTAGACACAAACATACGTGTGTAATTACATTTCAATTGAAAAGACAGTTCTGCACCAATGACTGCTTTTCCAGTCATTCTTCAGCTACATCAGTGAAGCACCTAGAACATCTGTAATTAAGGAGTGAGTTCATTACTCCATTATAACATAGTATGCAAGACTGGCACTTGAAAAAGTGAAGCTCTGGTAATGTGGCTACCAATATGTGTGTCCATAACAAAGATTGCATTTCAGGGGCTTGAGTTTCTTTCTTAGTACAGAATATGACTGAAATTAAATTTTGGTGTGTGTTTAACTGGGAAAACTTTATAAAATCCAGCTGGTTTTGCATTTTTCAATTATTTTTAGTAGAATGAAGCAGCTGACTTAGGGGTGGTGGAAATAATCAGTCAGGGTAGAGTTAGAAAAATCTAACAATATATCTTGAGATTCAACTGAATCAACATTATGATCTTTACAATAGGGATGGTTTAACTCCTTTTGCCTAATTTTGAAACTCTGGCAGCCAGTTCTGAATATTTGATTTGTGGCAGTTCTTCATGAGCTTATGATGCATGTGTTGATAGGTGAAAAGAAGCCAGAAGAAAGCTGAACAATATTAAGTATTTGTAGGATGTAAACCCAGAGATTTTTCTGAGCATTTCCACCACAAAATGTAGTGTTTGGACACAAGCAGTAGAGGCTGTTTTTCTGTATCAGAAGGAAACAGGAATGATTTTAACTTGCCAGTGCATAGGTTTGCAGCACAGGAATGTCTTCCTCATCCTGACGACTTCCCATTCCCACCTCAGTCCAGGAGACCAACTCCAGCAAATCTACTTTTCTGCCCTTATAATATCTGCTGCATTCCAGTAACCAAGCATGTCTAATCATCATGAGCAACCTATTATTTCATAATGGAGTAATCTAATGATGGAAACATAAAAACAAGAAACATTTTGTCTTGGCTAGAGATGGAAAAATTCTTAGCAGCATTAAGAAGCTTTTTAATGGATTTGTTATGAAATCTTCACCTCTTTGTTGTTAAAATAGCATGTGTTTCCACTGTTGTTAATTTTATTCAGTTATTCATTAAGAAATAATTGCCTCAGCCTGAATCTAAGTGGATATCCTAGGAAACCTGCACATCCTTAGAATCTGGAAACAGATTGTATTTTCTAATAGTTATAATGAAGACGCAGAGTAAAAAGGCACGAGTTCCAGTGTGTTAACTCTTCCCAGCAATTATAAATCATTTATTGGCATTGGGCTGAACTACAATTAAATTTCTGACTTTAATCCACTCTCGGATTTCTTTAATTTTCCTTGGAAACTGTGCTGTGCTGACTTTGCCACATGTAAAGCTGTATGAGCTCTGTTTTCTCCTTAGTGAGAGGGATCCATGTCTATAGACACTGGAGCTGGCCCTGTTCAGCACACAGTACACAGCAGCTGCTGAGAAACCTTCCTTGTTATCTCTGCTTGCTTAAATTGCTAAATGGCTTCAATCAGACGTCTCCAAACATAAGGGAATCGTTTCAGTGGGACAAGGTTGTCTGAAAGGTTGAAAATATTTCTAATATCTTCCTGTCTTTTTTTGGTGCAGTACCCAGCTGCCCTGATGAACCTTGGGGCCATCCTGCACCTGAATGGCAAACTGAAAGAGGCTGAAGAAAACTACCTCCTTGCTCTGCAGCTGAAACCTGACGATGTCATCACCCAGTCCAACCTCCGCAAGCTGTGGAATATCATGGAGAAACAAGGTCTGCAGACGTCCAGAACATGATGGTGATACTGAGCTTTTCTCTTGAGTAAAACCACGAACTACAACTTCCACACTCCTGTCTGGGCAGACAACTCGATGGACTTGACTGCAAGGATCAGAGGTCTTCATTGCTGCTAGGATAAGTTATTCTGCTTTATTTGGCATAAGTTTTTTTGCTAGATAAATAGAAAAAGGGAGACTTTGAGATATTAATGAAGGACTTGTTACCCCACAGATGTGTTTAGACCACAGCCCTTGAGAGAAAGTGTTTTGGCATATTTGATAACCCATTGTAAATCCAGTATTGCTCACTTTTGGTAGGTGGGTAATTGAAATGTATACTGTCACAGCATACCAAGGGACATTCTGCAGTATACATCAAGCCATATGGGAGTAAAAGTGGTAATGGTAGGTTATTTTGCTGATACTGTAACTCATTAAAATGTGTACTAAATCCAGTGTGCTTTGCAGTTTGTCTTAATGCTGCTGTATCTCACTTTAGAACCACTTGCTTTACCAATTAATGGCCAATTTTTTTTTTTCTAACCTGTCACTTGTGGTTAGATGACAGCATTCAAAATTGTTTACTGAGAATATGCATATTATTTCAGCTTGTTAAATTGAAGGCAGTTTTCTCGAGAGACAGTCAAACTGCTGTGGGATAGACAGAACAAGCAAGAAACTGCCCACACTGCATCAGATGTGTCTGTGGAGTGGTAAAAAAAATAATAATAAATTCACAGATCTGGTGTAGCAATACAAACAAGACTGATGCTTGCCCTGATACCAAATCTGTGTGGTCAGGCACTCATTTTAAGAAAAAAAAAAAAAAAGGTGTTCTAGAACAATGTGTTTGACTCTACACATTGCTGTCAGATCAGACCAACTTTAAACTGGACTCTGCATGCAATATTTTTTGCAATAACAGCTAAGTGAGATTGGAACATGTTAGTGCTTGTATGTGCTACACATGAGCCTTGATCAGCTACTCAAGGGCAGGTTCTGCATTAGTCAGTTAGCAAATAACTGAAGGACTAGGTGATGCTTAAAGCAGTGTAGAGCAAGAGAGCTCTGTAAGGGTGATTGATTGCCAGTGACTCTTCACGCTGATGGAGTTTTAACAGATACTGCATATTCTGAATCTAACCAAATATTGGCATTCTGTCTGTATTCTGATGTGTGCTAGCACCAGTGCTGCCCAGTAGCTAAATATGCTTTTGGTGACATTGAATTTACTTCTGTTTCAGAAAGTTTTGGCTTATTTACCGTTTTAGTCTTCAGCTTTTAAATGTAAAAATAATTTATTTTAAATTGCAGTGTATTGAAGTGTTAGTCAGTTTTTTCCAGGCCATTTGTTAGCTGCTTTCTTTCTTTGGAATAAGTATTATTGCTTGTAAAATTTACTCTTTCATTTAATGAGCTGTTGGTATCTGCTTCGGTGTTGTTTCCACAATGGTAGCTGTAATGTTAAAGTGGTAGAGCACCTTCAATGGAACTCCTTCAGGATCTTCTCTTAAAAACTCTTTATTACCAAGAAAACATTTAATTTCTGGTTTGGTTAGGTTTTGGGTTTTTTTTGGTTTTTTTGTTTTTTTTTCTTTTTTTTTTTTGTTGTTGTTGTTGGGGTTTTTTTGTGGTTTCGGGGTTTTTTTGCGTTTTAACCTTTGAGCACCATTCCAACAGAACTGCAGAGAATGCATTGCTGTATTTATTTATTTATTAGTTGGCCGCAGCAGCGTTTTGTGCCATTAACACAACAGTTAATGTTGTTTTTAGTTGGTTTTCCCTGCATTTTTAGTGTGTACCTGAAGGGAAAGGGGACACCTGAGTTGTGCTCTGCCTTCTTGCTCCTCCTTCCCTTATACTTGGATTTTAGTCTCTGTTGAAATAGCCTGGGGAGCTGTTTCACAGTCAGTATAGTCAATAACTGTAGTAGTGTGTGCTTTTTAGTGTTTCCTTTTCTTTTTCTTGCTCCCAAAATAGCGTCCATTGCTGTTTACAGCTGACCTACTGGAAGGGCAGAGGGGCAAGACTCTTTGGTTTTGTGGAGTGTCAAGTTTTCCTCAGATAATGTTATGGCTGGAAAAGCAAAATGGAAGGGTCAAAAGCTGAATTTCCACTTTATCATTGAAAACATTGTTGAGTGCAGTGGTAGCTTGAATTTATTCTCCTACTTCACTGGCTTCCTGAAAAAAAAAATAGAAATAATTTAGATAGTAGCTATAACTGAAGTCAGTATGAAACTGTGGTATCCTGCAACTTTATTTGCTCAACAGCCATCGAACTTCGATGGCTTTTTGGTCTTAACCATTGACTATGTTATTTGTCTCCTTCAACTTGTACTCATTCTGTTCAGTAATTTGTATTCATTGCACAAAGGGGAGAAGGAGTGGCACTCCTGTGACAGTGTCATGCTTGCATTGATCAAGGGGTTTGTTTGTTTCTTAAAAAAAAAAAAAGAAAAAAAAAGGGAAAAGGACTAGCATAAATTTAACAAGAGTGTCCCTGAATACATTTTTTAATATAGGTCTGGGCTTGATACCTTTCTTCTTCTGGGATAAATTTAAAACATGTTTAAAATGTCTCTCTGCTCAGGGATTTATGGTGGATTATTGCAGACAGTACTTAAGAAAAAAAAAAAAGAGCACAAAACAAGTTTACTAAATTAAAATTTTATTTTTTGAAAAGCTGTTATTTGTATAAATTATCAGATTTGTAGGCTTTCCTTTTTGTAGAAATAATTGTTTATGTGCCAGATAAGAGAATTTCAATTTTGTTTTCAATAATAAAGCATTGATAACTAATACACTGTGCATTCCTTTATCTGTTACTGTAATAAAGAGTTTATTGATTGTTTTACATGCTGGAGAACTATAGAGCAGAACCACCTACCCCAGCTGGCTTCCTTCTACACTCTCCTGCAGTTGTCTCAGCTGAGAGAATAAAAAGGTTCTCTCTGAGCATTTTGTAATATTTCCACTCACTAAATCAGCAAAAGGTTTGGTGAATATATTTGATTGTAGTTTCTAAACTCTGCGGGAATAAAAGCTGATGAATTAGATATATTTAGAAATTATATTGACATACAAACTATGTCAGTGAAAATGTTTCTAAAGCATCCAGCTGTCTACAAGAGCTGGAAAGAGCTGGAAGGAGCTGGAAAGAGCTGGAGAGAGCTGGAAGGAACTGGAAGGAAGAGCTGGAAGGAACTGGAAAGAGCTGGAAGGAAGGCTTCACGTGCTCCATGGGCTTCTCAGGGTCTCAGATCATCTCCCTCTCGTGCTGCAGTGTCACAGGATCCCAGGGTGTCAGGGCTTGGGAGGGATCCTGGAGATCTCAGAGTCCAACCCCCTGCCAGAGCAGCCCCATGGAATAGAATCTGATCCAGCACAGGGCACAGGAACAGCCAGGGGGGCTGGAAACTCTCCAGAGGAGACTCCACAGCCTCTCTGAGAGCCTCTTGCAGGCTCTCTCACCCTCCCAGTAAAGAAGGTTCCTCCTCATGCTGAGCTGGCACCTCCTGTGCTCCAGCTTCCAGCCATTGCCCTTGTCCTGTCCCAGGGCACAGTGAGCAGAGGCTGCCCTTCCTCCTGACACTCAGCTCTGGATACCCATGGATTCCATCCCCTCTCAGGCTGCTCTGCTCCAGACTCAAGAGCTGGATGCAATATTCCATTTTCAAGCCTGCTGCCTTCCTGCACAGGACATGTCAGGAAGGGACATTATTCTTGACCTTTTGGTTTTCTCTTAATCTGCCTGCCTGGTGTTGTGTCCAGTGTTCCTGTTCTCCAGGCAGCACACGCTGTCTTCTCCACCCCTGCTGGAGGCACACGGTGGCTCTGTGGAGGGTTTTCAGTCCTGCCTGTCGAACGTGCTCTCTGTGGCTGGCACAGATGGCTGCATTACTTCTGGGATGTGAACAAGCATAAAGGTAAGGCACTACATTATTCTGTGTAAATATACCAGCTGATTTGGATCTGGCTTAGGACTCCCTGATGTAGGCAACCCCACAGCAGCTTTTCCCAGCAAGCTGGGTGTGTGAGAGGGACATTGTCTCTGTTTAAAGTGTGAGAACAGCCACAGCTGAATTCCCATGTCTGTTTTGCTGCATCCCTAGTGTTATAAAGGAGATATTTTAGTGAGATAATCTGGAGATGTAGAAGTAAATTCTGTGAAATCTAAACAGAATCCCATCTAAACAACCTTGTTGCAACTTCCATTTCTGGTCCTTTAAAATAACGTTATATATGCTCCCTCAGTTGAACTGACCAAGCCCTAGTCTGCCCATAACCTGAGTCCTACCTTGGGATCTTGTTCCTGCTTGCCCTCTGTGTTCATTGCAGACAGCACTGTCCTGGGTCTCCTCGTTGGCTCTGCTCTGTTCTACTGGGACTGCAGAAACCAAAGCAAGTTTCTCTGCCTCATTTAGAGGGCTCCAGGTAAGAATAGCAGGGAGTGCACATTTAACTTTTAAATATTGTAGCATGAATAGATTATTAATAGGCACTTCTTTTTCCTTCTTAAATGACAAGAAAAGACAGTAATACTCAAAATTGCCTCAAACATTTCAGATCAGAGAGATTCAGAAAGATGTAGAAATTATAATTCGACTTACACTGAAGAAGCAGCATCACTTGGTGTTGGGTTTCTACTTTAAATTCAACGATGGGAATGATATGCCCCTACTTTGTATCTCTTAAGAGGAATTGTGCATGTTCCAAACACCTGTTAAATTAAATATTGATTAGTACAAACATGTAGAGCAGACCTGCTACAAGGGGATAACTGAGCACCCAGGCAAGTCCTAGAAGCCTTGATTCACAAAGTTGAATACCAAGTAAGGAGAAATGAAGGAGGGTATTTTTAGTGCATTCCCACTCACTGCAGTGTTCAGTGTCAATGATTTGCTGCAAAGCTTCTATTTTAGATGCAGTATATTATCTCTATTAGATACAGTATATCCTGTGTCTGAGAGACTGAAAAAGGTCCAGAGAGTTGTGTCTTTTAAATAAATGCATTCGTACGTTGGTACTTTTCTGGCAGTAATTTGCCCTGCCAGCCATTTCTGTCTTAGTGCTACTTTGAAAACCAGGGCAGGCAATAAATCAGACTCTCTTGGAGAAGTTTTAATCACTAACAAATTCCAAACAAAACAGGACACAGCACTGTGAGTGACCAACCAGGAAAAAATAAACTATTTCAAATAGGAAACTTCTCAAGGATCCTTCTTCTCAAAAGTCTGTTTCCAACCAACAGACCTTGTTGCCTTACAGTTTCTGGGGATAGTCAGAAAATGTGACCCTATTTTTCACCTACTTGGTTTATTAAGAAGTTTTGTCCTTGACTTAAGTGGTTTAAATTTCGCTGTAGAAAACTTTGAGAGAAGGACCTGTTTACATTTATATGTTTGATGGTTTTCCTCATCTAGCTCAATAAAAAATATTCTCACACACATATGAATAATTAGACATATTCAGGAACTTTTACATGAGAAACACCTCGGGTACACTGTGTTTCTGGTACAGCCTGCTGCCTGGCTGGGGTGATGGGCATTGTGTTAAGAGCACCAAGAAAGAAGCTCCTTTTCAGCACCAGTGCTGGAGCAGAGCAAGTGTTGTGACCAGCAGTGAGCTGCCTTACTAATCCAAGGTCAAATTGTCAAAGAGATGCTTTGCAAAAAGGATTTTTTTTTCTTGTGTGTTTAGGAAAATAGAATTTATTGGAAGATAGATTCCCTCCAAATGCCTGGAGAGCTTCTGTTATTACAGCAGCTGGAGCATCCTACTGAGAACTAATTTGTGTTCCCGTTTGTCAAGTGCACAGGTATAATTATTTCAGTGCTGTACTGAATGACTGTTCAAGCCTGATAAGGTGGCCTCTGCCATTCCTGTGTGTCACCTCTCTTCCCAATCTGCAAAAAGCATTATTTCTGATTGTTTTCAGTATGACCTTTCTTATGATGGACTTCAACTGCACTTCACAGTCCACTGAGCAATGTCATTTGAAAATTGATTAGAAAATGTAATTATTGTAGCAGGAACATAATCATGATTGATAGGACTAAACCAGGTAATCAAAGGGGCAGAGGGGAATCTCAGACTAGAATTTATTTTTGTTCTAGAAAAAAATAATTGAAATTAAAAGCTGTAATTTCCGAAAGTTAGGTGAGTGGTTTTACTGGTGTTTTAAACACACAAGAGAGGAGAAAAATAAAAATAGAACCAGAACCCCTAATAAATCCCAAGCCTTTTGAATTTATGTGTATTTCTGTTGCCTTGAGTTCCCATTATAAAGAGCAGACTCTAGCTGGTATAAACCAAAGAGCCTAGTACTACATATGCTGTCTCATGAGGATGAGGGTAAAATGCATATTTAATATTTGTTACTGGTTTTATTTTGTCCAGTTAAAATAACACTTGCACATTAATAATTAGTTTTCTCTATCACAGAACTGATAAACACTTTTTCCTCTGAAAATGCTAATGCTTTTATGTCTTGCATGATGTCAACTTTCATTGAAAAAAATGTACCTCTATTTATTTACACATGAACATCCCAAACTTCAGTCATGGATGTCTTCTTCTGTCCTAATTTCTGGGGTTTTCAAGCAATGGGATTCTGACAGTTAAGTTCAGCTCTACCTTCGATGTCAGCTATGATTTATTTCATGCTCCCTTGATTTCTCTGAAGGAATCATCTCCCTCCCTGACCTTTCTAGCAGCCTCACCTCCCTGCTCTTGAACAGGTGCAGGGCTGTTTGCTGAGCACTTTTTCCACAGTGCTAACCATTCCATTGGCAGATTCCACTTGTGCAGCTGAGGCAAAGCAAACAATTTGTCAGCTCCATTGAAAGGTTCAGTTTGGTGATGACTGAAGCATGAAACTTGCTTTTTATTTTTAGATTTGTGAGTCATGTTGGATACTAGGTAGGGTTTTATTAAAACAGAAAATGCAATCTTTAAATCTTACTTAATCTTCAGTTTAATATTGCTTGTGCGTTGATAAAGTCTGCCTTTTCACAGAAGTGTTGGAAGGGTTCATCAATGTTTTTCACCCCTGTCAGTGTCTGAAGGGCTTAATTTGAAGCTGACTCACAGTCCCGTAGCTTTCCTGTCCTTCAGTGCAGGAATGTGCAGGGGTAGGAGTGGGCTTTTGGGCAGTTTCAAGCACCAGGGCTTGACATTCTAGTGGCACTAAAAGAGATTAAGCACATACACCTGAAATGTAAAAGCTTCTCACTGCAGATCTCAAACCCACTGATGATGACAGCACTTGTGATTACAGACTTGCTTGTGAGGCGTAGAATGGACGTGTGGGTGTGCTGAAGCTCAGAGAAGGTCTTATCTTCCAGGACCACCTTACAGAGAAAATGATGTCTGGATTCTTTTTAGCTTCTCCTTCAAAACAAATTCCACCCAAGCACAAAGCCACAAAACCCCACAAACTTTGCAGTTAATTGGAGGGTTCAAAGGTACCTTCAGACTGGTGTGGCTATTACAGGATATGTGTCAGCTGAGGCTCAGCCCCTTCAGTAGTCACTGCAAACATAGGCTGGTTTAATTTCATTAAGCAATCAAGGCTTAATTTACAGCTAGTGCCACCAAATCAGACTCTTTGATGGATATTTACTGTATGTCAGTCAGCCTACAGTAACCTGTGTGATATCCATACTGAAAGCAAGAATCTACTTTTGGTGAGTACAAGTTGACATGAGTAGATATGATACAGCTTGAGTCTGGATGGACCTAGAATTATATTTGAGAGCATTAACAAAACAAATTGAGAAGTTGATTCTGTCTAAGCTGCTTCTGTAATTGTACCAGATGATGTGTTTCATGCTTACAGCACAGAAATGATGACAGTTACTCCATCTGAAATGCCAGAATGATTTATCTATTGATAGGATTTTCATGGTACTTACTGTAACAGATTACAGTAGTCACTGCAGAATATGTAATCTCTAATCCTTTAAAAACAGTATTTAGAAGAGAAACACTAAAATTATTTTTTCATGCAGCAGAGAACTGTGAAAACCAAATTGAAGTATAAACTTCTCCATTTTAGACAAACTTAATGAAATGCAGTGAGACCAAATAGGACATAGGGAAGTTAGTTAGGGGAAAAGGCAAGAAGGGCAGCAGGGCAGTAGCTGGAATAGTCAAATCATTTGATACTGGTCAGAGAAGAGCTAGGGGTGCCTCATGCAATCCATCATTAGTGGGAGAAATAGGATACATCAAGGACAGAGAATGTCATATGAGAATATATTAAAAAAAAAAAAAAAAAAAAGAAGAATTACCCCTCTACCCTTTATGTTTTTCATCCCAGTGCTGTAGTGAGGTT
Organism: Ceyx melanurus; assembly: GCA_024611195.1. Taxonomy (NCBI): domain Eukaryota; kingdom Metazoa; phylum Chordata; class Aves; order Coraciiformes; family Alcedinidae; genus Ceyx; species Ceyx melanurus. Next base: position 54,787 of record JANHGL010008540.1, read on the forward strand.
TAGCTACATAAGCTTTTTGAAAGCTAGCTGTCTATTGCAGGAAAGAATAGCCCCCACACCCATTGCATTGTATTAAAATACCCACACATTATACTTTCATAACTGGAAAAATCTTAGGGCCCCACTACAAGCTCAGGCACATTGCTGTAATTCCAAAGGAATTTCACCAAAGCAAAGCAAGTTGCATAAGCATATGTAAAAAAAGAGTTGAGCCCTAAGACCTCCAGAGATTTTCTTGCCATTTATCATGTCATTTATTCTGTACAAAGAAAAAAAGAAAAACAATAAATAATTTTTGAAACAGCAAGATTGAAAAGTAAAACATGCCAAAGAAAGCAGTAATAATAGTCTAAGGTTTTATTTCCAAATAAGACCTTCAAAAACCCAGAGAAAGGTAACAGCATCTGTTGCTCACTACAGATCAGTGATGACAAACATCTGCCAAATTACTTGAATAGCTACCAGCTCTGTGTTTGATTTGTCCTTGCTAATTCCTCTTTCACAATTCCTGCGTCAAGATGGAAAAGGAAAATTCTAGCTTTGATTACCTTCTTGTAGTGGTAATTCTTACTAGTAACTGCATCTTGCAGCACGCCTGTGTCACAGGACAGGGGTCCAGTTTTGTGGACTCACTTTTGTCTGTGTCTGGACGTTTGGATGCAGATCTCAGTGCTCATTTGTGCTAGATAAACATCCTGGAGCTGGAGCTTGATGGCAGAGGCAGGTCTCAGCATCAGCATGAAAGGAAGGTGCTTATTTCACAGTGAGCAGGTTTGATCTACTCCTCCTGTGAGGTACATGACTTCAACTCTGTAAACAAAAAAGCAACACACAGATCAGAGAAGTAAAACCGGATTTAATTCTTTTTTGAAGTTGTTTGCACTTAGGGCTTTCCACATAATAAAATCAGATTAAGGGTAATGTATGAACATTATTTCTGAGCTGAGAATGGATTTTTTCCTCCTTACAGGGCTGTGTCAGTGATGGTGCTAGCACTGATGCTTGACAGCTTGGAGGCCATTTCCAGCATTGAGAGCTGAGATTATTCACTGCTGACCCAAGACAAGGCATGCAATATCTTCATGCTTTCTAATACAGGTAGGACTTGTTTTCAGAAGAGTTAAGTATTGTAGATTTTCCTCATCCCAGTTGTTCAAGATCATCTAGGTGTTTTCCTAGCATGTATGAGACAATGATACTTCATCTTTTAATGTTTTATTTAGGTCTTAGTGTTACAGAGAAATTTTATCATGTTTTCTCTTTAGTGTGGTATTAAACTGTTCTTGCTTACTTGATAGATTTTTTTTCCAAGTGCTCTTGACTTTGAATTATTCAATTGGTTGAGAGATAATCCATTTCTAAAATACTATGTTTTGAAAATATTCTCAATTTAAAATTGCTCAGTAAATGCATTTCTTTAGGAAGTTTATGTTCTTTCTATTACTTTGAAGTACCATGATTACTAACCATTATGCTGTTCCATTTCATGAGAGTTAATTGATTTCAAACATTTGAGAAAACAATTTAATCCTACTACTGCTCTAGAAGCCTCTAACAGCAGAATGCAAATCATTTTTATGACAGAGTAGATTTTATTTTATATTTGTGGATAACCTGTTTCCATGTGTTAACAGTTTGATAATACAAGAGTATGGATGAAGTTTGCCTTCTGTTTTTGTGCAATTAGGCTTTGGTGGTGTCTATCTGCCTATCTCTTACCAACTTCAGGTTTTTTTGGCCAAATTCAGCCAAGAGGGACATGCATTTAGCTGTCCTGTTAGCCTGCAAATAGGCAGCTGGATACAGGAAAAGGCTGTTATTGTGCTTTCCTCCATTCTCCCCCCTTCCCAGTCCTTTTGGGAGAGAAATGTTGAAAGCAAATCCATACTGGACAGTGAGAACCTCAATGTGGGAAAACAGGAGCTTGCATCTTTGAGACATCAGGGACCTGACCATTAGACACAACCCATAGGAAACCAGGCCTCATTAGTTCTGCAGCCCACAGCACTGTTTTTCTAATGGAAGGAGGCTCAGCTGTGCAAGCAATTTTTTTCCTGAGACTTTCAACCCGGGTGCATAGTTTTGGGGTATATGACATAAGGTACTATGGACTCGATTTCTGTCAGTGAAGGACAACTACACTGAGTTAAATTGTTGTGCATAGGGTATTTCTTCTAAACTTCCCATTCTTTGTATGACAGGCTGGGAAAATCTGGCAGTCTACTCCTGTAGTGGGTCTTCCATAGATTTCAATGTCACATTAGAAGCTCTGATGAACAGACAGATTTAAAAGACCACTCAGAATTTTATTAATACTGGTGTATTCCTTGATACCTTTCCCTGAGGCTATCAGAATATTTTAATGTCCCATCACTTCTGGAACATAGAGAAGGCTGATAGACCAATAATTTTCCCATGGCACAAGCACCTTTGAAGAAAAATAAAGCAGTATTTAACACTTCAGAGCAACTCTCAAAGGCAGTTTACAATAGTGAGAAACTGTACTAAACCCTGTTGCATCTGCCAGAGGAATTTAGGCCAGTAAAATACAATTATCTGGCTAGGAATTTTAAAAGATAGTGAAGTTAGAACCCTATTTTTTGAATCAAATTTCCACAAGTTTTTAGAAACCACAGTTGAGAAGACCCTCTGTCTTACTCCTTCTTGGAAAGAGATAGTCTGTGAGGTTCACTGATTGATAGCCTTCTGTTTGAGGTCCTGGGTGGTATTTACTTGCTCAGCATTATCCACTTCCTACTGTAATATGGGATTCCTGGAGATCAAGAGGGGTCATGAGATCAGTGAAAAATGCTATAACAAAAATCTCCAATAAAGGAATCAGTATGTTGAAGCTGACATCAATGAACAAAATGTCAAAAGCAGTGAACTAGGAAATGGCCACCCAGTCATACAGTATCTTGACATTGCATCTTTCATCTTCATGTATCCCCAACTAGTTAATATCATAACAAATGGGGATCTCCTTATTTTGTGCAGCTGCTTGGGAGGTGCAAAAGTATAGATGTAGTGGGAGCATGCACCCTTGCTCTTTAATACTATGTTTATTACATCTAGCTTTAAGCATTGACAAAACCACTCTGTTATCAGTGATTTTTTATATTACTTTGTTCATTATACTATCTGAGTATGTTCCAGTAGTTCATAAACTGCAGGCTGAGAAGCTGACCTGTAGTTCATTTTTATTTTCTTCCCTGGGGAGAAGAGAATATGAATGTATGTGAATGACTTAAATTTATAGTTAAAGTCTGCTTTATAGTTATTTGTTCTAAATAGGCTTTTAAAATGTTATTGCTAACAAAGATATCCTGTTGGGTGCTTTTGCTGGACATCTTTGGCACAAAAAGATGTAAAAAAACCATCTTATACTCTGGATGGAAGCCACTGAGGGCTTAGTTCATAAGGAAGTCTGTTAAAGAGTTTCAGCACAGCCCATGCAGAAATGTTATCTATTGGTTGGGCAAGATTTCTCCTTTCCAGTGCTCCGTTGTGCCAGAAGAGCAAAGCTGTGTACCCTGATATTTGTCAAGGGCCTTATGTAAACGTTTGATATGCTAGCCATAGACATCTGAAAAGTTGTGAATATTGGCTGTTTTGACATGAACCTTGACTCTGTTCACTGAAAGGAATGTAGAAAGCCAAGGACAACTTTGATATGATTTTACTAGTCTACAGTTCTTAGATGGTGATAGGAGTTCAGTGGTAGTAAACATTTCCAGAAGGGATGGTGATTCCACATCAGAACAAAGGAACCTTATGTTGCTGTGCAGATGTGGCATGACAGCAGCATGTGGCAAAGAGCCCTTGTGATAAAACAAAGATCATTGACTGTTCCTGCAATGTGGGAACTGGAGGAAATGCACTGCTTTTACTGGGCAACATCTCACAGGTCTGGTTTGTGGTGCGCTCAGTTCTGACCACTGCCTCCAGATCAAACCTGAGCTATGATGGTCTGTGTACTCAGTCAGTTAAAAAGTGTAGTTAATTCCACTTGTATGTGAAATTCAGTAAGACAAGCTGGTCTTTAGTAAAGCTAATATTGTCATCTATCACTGGTATTTTTTTGCTCTTGTGTTCTATGCACTCAAATGAGCATTTAGCTTATGCTCTGATTGCTTAGCAGAGCCTTCCAACAAGAAAAGAGATGGAAGCCCTTCTGACCACCAGCACTTAGCTCTGGGGGCCTTAGGAGAGCATGCATAAATACTTTTAATGGCTTTAGTGTGTTTTCTTTGGGGAGCATCAAGAGCAGCCTAGGCAGGATGAGGCAGAGAGCAGCCCAGCACTGTCTGCTGGCCGGGTGCAGGCGGGTGTTTGATCTGCCTGCACACTGAGCTGTCTGAATGGAAGCCAGCACTGGCCTGGAAGCCATAAAGACATGTTAATGCATTGCTGTGCTGGAGCTCATAAGCCTTACCAGTGCTAGGGCTACTCTTGTTTCTATAACCTTTCTGTAACTGTTTTTTTAATGAAGTTGCTCCCATGGTTTGTTCCAACTGCTATATAAAATACACAATTTTAACAGGATCACAAATAACTTATTCTCAAGGAAAGAAAGCATGAAATGTTTTACATACTGCTCGACCTAAAAAAGGATCAGCAGTTATTATTATTATTATTATTTGAAAGTTTATCAGCTTCTGATTCTATAGGTGAAAAAAAATTAATGCAAAACCTTGGTCTGGTAGGAATGTTTAAAGTGAGATAAACCTGGTCACCATGACAGTTGTTCTATTAATCAGCTAGTGATAATATATAGTGTTCTGTTCAAAGCATCAGGAGAGATCATAGCTCTGTGTGACATGGCTGCAGGCTCTAATTTAGTGTTCTGGGTTAATAGGAGGCATAACTCAGTGCAGCTACATGATGTCCAAAAATTCTGTACACAGTCACTTCTGCATACCCCCTCACCAAAAGTAGAGATGGCAGGGAGGAAGAGACTGAGAATAGGAGCTTGAGGTTTCTTTATGAGCAGGAAGTGTAAAGATTAAAAAAAAAATCACATAAAAGGCAAGGAGGGTGACAGACTGAGTGTGATAAAAACGAGAAAAAAAGATGTGAACTAAAAGAATAAAATGATATTGTCATAACGCCCACAGGCCTCCCTTCTGGAATTGTCAGGAGCTGAACCCAGTGTGCTGCAAGCTCAGACTCCAGCAGTCATTAATAATGTTGAGCAATGAGGCTGGAGGCTGGAAGTGAGTCTGGCAGTGTTTCAGAGGCAGGCAGTGCTGGCTGTCATCCCGTGGAGACGTTCCCTGTTAGCATTGCCCTGCTGCCAGGGTGACACACAGCATTACATGTTAAACAAGTGGCAGACCAGACAGTGTGGACACAAACCTCTCAGCAGATGGCACAGCCTGCTTCACTTACCTTCCCCAGAGAGAAATTAGGGCAAATGCCTTTTCCTGCATTTGCTGTCCTGCCATCTCCAAAGGCTGGTCTGGTGCTGCTCAGCACCCTCCTTTGCTGTGGCTGTTGAGGAGACAAACGTCACAGTCTGATATCAACCCAGATATTTCAAACACAACACCAGTCCTGTGTGTACACACACACACACACACGCACACACACACGTGTTACTGTGCTCAACTGGAGCTGCAGCAGGGTTGGATATGTTTCTGAGCTGTAGAGTGAGTACTTGGAGATAATTACATCTCAGAAATCTGTTTTGAGCTCTGTACCATGTGTCTCTCTACTTTTCAAAGCCTCACAATTTGTAGACACACTAGACTCAAAATCCACCCACGTTTTTAATCCTTGAAGGAGAAAAATTTTCTTTGGGAGCTGGAAAAAGAACAGCTAAGCAGCCTCATAAGAGTTTTCTCTCTCACAGAGCTCAATTCCTACCCTTCTGAATTAAATTATGATATTCTCATTGACTTTGGTGGTGGTGGATGGAGCTTTTACCAACCAATTCCCTTAGCTCTCCTGAAAAAAAATAAGACTTATTAGCCTTAAATTTGAGATAGTCTGAACAGAGTCACAATCTAAGTTTTAAAAGGTCTTCCATTGAAGAAGAATTTCAATTTTCCATTGATCTTCCTCCAGGTAATGCAGTTTTTGGGTTACCCTGTCTTTCTCCCTGTGGATGTAGAAGGGGACAGTGCAGGACAGGCTGTTGGGGTGCAGTGACAGGCAGTGCCCTGGTTGTTACTCACCAGGGGCAGAGTGTTTCATCCTCCTCACACCAACCAAACGCACCCTCTTCTCTGGGTTCACAGGATAACTAGAAGAGACAGCAGTGTTTCAAATATCTTTCAGACATTTGGAAGAAATCCCAGTGTGAAATTCCAGTCAATAATTTGAGAAGACATAGTAAGAAAAAGTAGAAGCAGGAGCAAATTCTAGTCCTTTTATATTCTGTACAAAGAGGTCAAAAAATGAAAACCTCACCTTCGCAGGTGGAATCACACTGGGTAACCAAAAAAATTGTCCTGCCATACATGATATTCTTCTGTGGAGATTATTCATTTATTGGTTTACCCTTCAGTAGGATCCAAATGTTATGTGTTACAACATAATAAAAAAAAAGTTTTTTTTATTAGTGTGAAATAGCTTAAATGCTGCCTGTCCAGAAGTTCATTCATAATGTTCTGTATTTGATACTTTCTTTAGAACACTTAGTAATAGAGATATCAAAACCTTGATTAAACAAGCATAGGCATAAAATTCAGTTCTCTAGTAAGCTTCAGTTTGGTGTTTTCTTGAAGTCATCTAATACTGACTTTTTAACTGAAACTTCATATAGATGACCACAAAATCCAATGGTTTCTTGTCACACATGAAACACAGCAGTTGAGAGATTAGTATAATGTCTTCCCTTCTTTTATACCCAGGATACCAGAGGTCCCTTTTTCTGTGATGGTTTGAATATTTTATGATTTTGCTTACGTTTCTACCTTATTACCAACAGAGTCTTGAAAAAAAAAATAATTGTGAAAGCAATAAGAATTACTTGAATTAATGTCATTTTTATAACTCTGCCTATTTGCTTGGCAGATGGATTCTGTTTGCCAGTCTGAAATGCTGCATATTCCAGAAATCCAGTCTGAAATATGATGATTTCTCTGTTTTATTCCCTGGTGATAATCATCAGAAATGTAACTGAATGCAGAATCATTTCAGACATTTTTCAGATATAGGCCAAATATTGCTCTTATCTGAACAAATTACTTAATATAGAAACTTATGTTAAAGTGCAGGGACACTTCAAAGATGGGAACTTTCAATCTGGAGGTTCTGGAAGTTTTGTTTACATTGATACAGAATTTATATTTCCCTTTGCCACCAAGAATATTCCCACATTAATTTGACAACTATGTTTAAATGTAGAATTGTACCACAGCTACTTTCTACCTATGGCTGCTGATAGAGCCATAATTCTATCTAATGCTTTTTATTAGTCTTGACCTTGATTTCTAGTAACTCAGTATATTTCAACTCAATATGAAACTGTTTATTTGACTCTGTAGTGTCTGCTAATAATCAACTGCTTTTTTTTGTGTGTGTTAATTTGTTTCTGAATAGCATGAAATGTATGAAAAGAAAGACAAATGGCAGTTGTAACCATTTTATAGTTTACAGGCCTGAAATTATTTTACATGGGAAAATTTTGGAGGAAGATATGCACAAAGGATGATATAAAACTCAGTAGACTCTTGCTATAACTTAATTGGGAGACATAGACTTGTAGCACTTCTCCCTCTGCTTTTTTTAATGGAATATAGACAGATTAGCCTTACAAGGGTAATGTTGGCCCTTATGAACACCCCTCACAGAGATTAACAGGGATAAAAGAGAAATAGAGCACTAATAAATGTCTAAGCCTCTTTAGGAAAGGCCTTAAGTAGGTCTTGTTTTTCTAAACCATTACCAAAAACTTCACATCCAGCAAGGCCAATTCAATGGTAGCTGCTCTGATTCTCTAAATGAAGTCATATAGAAAGCAATAGGAATTGTATTGATCTCTGGAGGTTTTAAGTTATTCTGTGTGGTTTTCCATTGATTATGTAGTGCAAGTAAAATGATCCCATGAAGTTAAATTTCATTTCAGCTCCCATTTCCTTAACGTGTCCTGTCCTTTCCAAAACCCACCACTGCTCTTTAGGCTACTTGACCTGACTAGCTGTGGGAATATTGGCACACTGGAAAGTTTGAACTAGAAGCATCAAAATATGTCTGTTCTCAGGAACCTGCCTAAGAGTTTAACACAAGAAAAAACCCACGTAGCTGATGTGGAGCCACTGCTTGCGTGAAAACCCTTGGTGTTTGGCAGAAACAGAATGAAAGGGTGCCCAATTTCTTCCCTGAATTTTGGTGTCAAAAAACACTGAAAGCATGAGAATACACCTGTAAATAAAGCTAAATCCAAGTACTCAAACAGACAGATGATAATGGCAGCAAATAATGATAATAACTGTTTTCAGATAAGGGCTCAAGGAAACCAATCAAAAGGAAAGAAGATTAATAGTTTTATCTCGAGATTATCTGCAATTAGTTGTTGATAGAATCACAAATGGTGTTTCAAAGCTGTGTTTTAATTAAGAGATAATCCAGAGTTATCAGATCTCATTACTTTGCAAAGCTCATTATGTCTTAATTTTTTTTTCCAGAGATACGACCACAGTGAAGAGGGGTATTGGAATGGAGCAAAAATAACATATTACTTCAAAGAGCAACACTGAGCAACAAATACTGACATGAGAACAGCTGATGTTTTTCATTAGATAGACCATTTACAAACTAAGTTGTCACATTCTTGAAGAGACAAAAGTACAAGTAATTACACTTGATTATTCTGGGCTATTTTATGTAATCCAGTGTTTAAGAATGGTTGTTACTGCAGAATCAGACTGATCTTCAGTAATCTCTAGACTAGGCATCTTACCTCACATGTGTGATTGATGGCTACTTTTAAGCAGGACTCATTTTTAGTGCTAATTTTTTTCCTCTCCCCTTTTCCCCTTAATTTAAAGTTTTGCAAATAAAGTAATCAGAATTTCTGGTAAACCAATTATGAAGAGCTTTGTGGTTTTAGTTTTCTTCCCAAATGCGGGCTTTTAGCATCTCTTGGAAAGTCCCAAAGCAGTTCTAATGTTTATTTGCCTGTTCTCTTCTTGATGTCTTTGACTATCACAACATACTGTTCCACTGAATATTAAAAAACAACATCAATCATCCAACAGTAAGCAAAAGAGATTCAGCTGGTGAAAACAGGCACCACTGACTTCAACAGAGCTACGATAATTTATGACGTAAGAAGATAATGCAGTAAATAGCCTATTAAATCTAAATGAAATGTAGAGTTAATTGCACTTGGTGTATGATTTATAATACTCTGTTCTAGGAATTTCTTGACATGATATCATTACTATTTGGCAAAAAGGTGTGAAATTTTTTGTTGTAAATTTGAATTAATTTTAATGATAGCCAGTAGATGTCTAAGCAAAGCAAGTGGTAGTAGCATATCTGCTAGTTTTGATGCTTAATCTGTGTTAAATTATTTGTGTTATTATTTAAATGCTTTGTGTTTTAAGTTTAGTTAAATGAACTGCTAATACTCTGTTCACCTTGATGAACCTCTTCAATACCTTAGAAAACTGAGTCCAGTAGTAAGTAGCAGCAACTGCTTCTGTAATTACTGAAGTTGTATTGCAACATATTCCTGACATTTGCTTAGTTTGTTACTTCAACTGGATGCCAATTCTCATTTTGCACCAGAATATCCCTCAATAGACGGACAAAATTAGGTCAGAAACATTTAGCTATTTTTCAGGCCTCTGGTACCAGGATCCAAAATACAATCATGAGAAACAAATTGCTATTTGCAAAGCAAGAAACAACAGCCAGATTGTTTCTTCTTCACTTACTGTGCACAGTGTGTGTTGGCACTGTGTTGCAGTAGCTCAGAAATCTCAAACTGTCAGGAAAAACAAACCATGCCCTACAGACTGAGTGGAAGGATGAGGAAAAAGCACAAAAAGTAAAACAGAAATTCATCTTCATTGAACAAAAGCATGCTGTATTTGCCAACAGAGTGGTGGAATCTACTTCTCATTGATAAGTGGCACATTCCCAGTTTGTCCTTTTTATGCTGCTATTGCCTCTTGTTTCTGTTTGCAGTGCTGAGCTTGATTTAATGGGCAGGGGAACAAAAAGGGAGGCACATCATTCACATTAATGCTCCTTAATTGCATTCTAGTCTGTCTTAAAGATTCCCTTCCACATTAGTAAATGAAAAGGTATTCTGATTATCCAGCAAACTGGCATTGTTTCTTATTTGCCTGCATGTTCAAATGGGATGGCTGAGTTTTTTACTGGAATGGAGATAAGAACTGTCAGTTAATGAGATGATCTTGTTGACTCCTACAGCTTCTGAGGGATGGGCGTTCACTGAATGAGTACTCACTGAGTCAACAGGGAGCAAGGATAGTCCAGATTAGCCCCAAATGGCTCCTTTATTCTTACTGCCACATCTGTAACTCAACTGTGGGCCAAAAAAAGCACTGCATAAATCCAGTTATTGTTTGAGGTGTGCAAAGTGATGAAACAATTCAGACACTTAGGAAGTATTAATTCTCACAGCCTAAAAGGCAGAGGACAAATTGACTCCCCCTTCTTGTCAGGAGGTTGTAAGGAATGAGAGGCTCTAGCCAGGAGTAAGAGGTCTGAAGATGCTGTGGTGTTCATTGCTAAAGTAAGTGCAAGCCAGAGTCCTGCTCTGTGATTATAGTTATCTTTTATTTATAGCTTTTTATAGTTTAGTTTTTAAGCTAATTTTTAGAATAAATGTCAGCGTTTGTATATCTAAATGAGCACTGATAATGTGTAAATGCAACTGGTACTTAACAATTACTGCAAGTGCTGAATTGTGCCCATAAACTGTAGATATTGCAAAACACCTACTTCGGCAAGAAATTTGTAATGTAAAATAAAAATCTCCCAGCATAGTTTGGGACTAGTGCTTAAGGCTGAAAGCCAGCAAATAATGGATGTTTGGGCAAGTTATCCTTCTTGGAGAAGCCCATCAGGAATCTTGGGGCAAATGTTTTCTCTGGAAAAAAAACGATAATTTAATGCATATAGGGATTTCTGAAATGCTTTCCTGCCCTTAGAAGATTCAAATCCAATTCTGGTGTTCATCTGTCTGAGGTCCAGGTCTAAGGGACTAAACTTCTAACTCAGATCCATGTGGTATTACTAGAGTGCAACATTTTAAGGAGACCTTTGACAGGAAAAAGAGCATTATCAGTCATTTATTTCAAAATTACTTTTCTTTACACTATTCAAAATACTGTGGATGAGAAAGTGTTAAATATACTTTTGTAAACTTTCAGCTGGGCAAGGAATACGTCTGCTAATGTAGCCAGATGGTATTTCTTTTTTCAATACTGTTGTAACTTATTTCAACTTAAATCAATACTTCTCCTGGAAAATAAATGATCTATTTTCACTATGAAAGATGTATTTGCACATAGTAGAAAACAACATTTGTTTATACTTTGAAGGGCCCTGCAGGGATTCTAAATATGTAATTGATATATTGTATTTATTATACTTTCTTCTACCTGAAAAAAAAAATAAAGGGGATGAGGGGGGAAAGAATGGTGGGTGGGGAGGAAGAGAGGGAGGAAGCCATGGAGAGAAAAAAAAGGGAGAAATAGAGCTTCATATATTGATATGTGTTGAAAAATTACTGAAAAAAAAGGACAATATAAATATCAACAATGTGAACAATTTCAGGTTAGTCTTAGAAGATTTAACAATAGCAGAAGGATGAGAAGATGAGTGACCCAGGAAAACCATGGGAGTGCAAAAGTTGGATTCAGCAGCTGGAGCTTTCTAAGTCCTGTAAGTAAAAGTGGCTTTTACAGCTGTAGGGTTGGAGTGGTGAAGTTTGCAGTAATAATGGGAAATTCATTTTTGGTTTATTTTTAGAAGAAATAACTTCCAAAATGAGGATTAAATGTATTTAGAGAAGACAGCACTACAAACCATGTTAGGCAAGCTAGAAGAGAGCAGGAGTAGTAAAAATAATCCCATTTGTGCGTGCCACACAGCAGGAGAAGGGAAGGGGGTACATTCTTCCATGCCACTGAGCTGACAGTGGTCATGTTCAGCTGCACACTGATCATCTTTCCTGGCTGATCTCACAGGCTTGCCACAGAAAAATGCTGAGTAAATAAGTGCAACTGCAGATTTGCACTCCCTGTAGAAAGCAGGCGGGCGTTTGATTGGAATTCTTCAGTCAATCCTCTCTGCTATGATAAATGAGCTCCAAGCAAAATCAAAACACTGGAACACATCATTGTTTGTGAGAATTTACCAGCTAGGAAGAAAATTTTGATTCAGTGGGAAACAGCCTAGCATGAAACATGTTCTGACTTGATGGTTTTGGCCGAGGAGGACATTTGAGGCACTAAGAGACAGGGGTATTTTTAATAATATAGGCTCTTTTACAGCACTGTATGCTGATAATTTCTTCTCTGCTGGTTAATTTATCACAGTACATTGGCCTGATGAACACTGTTTGGGATTATGACTGCTTTAATTTCTATAATATGCACCGCTTTATTTGTACTGCAAGAATTAGTGTTAGCATTGTGTGATAACAGCACTCTTCACCCTCCTTTGTAAGGCTTCTAGGGCTACATTTACCTGGGACAAACACGTTAGGCTGAAGAAATTAACACCCAAACCCTTTCCCACTAATGAAATGGTGAATTTTTGTACAAAGACCTGCCTCCACAGACTTTGTGGAATGGTAAAAGTCTGATGTAGGATGGATAAAGTCTGTAGTGGGGTGATCCCATTATTTCTATTCACCATATAGGGATCTCTGTCTCTAACTTTGGTAAGTTACATGTGCTTAAAGTGAGATCTTTTGTTTTGGAGAACAGGAAAGTGAGGGAAATTCCTCTGTGAGCAAATCAAAGACTGCTGAGCAACTATTGAGCTGCTTCAGTGAAGCACTGTGTTTTTCAGCTCTAATCAGAAGTGCCCTGTTGTGGTTCTGCAGAGTAGAGCTGCTGGTCACCCTTCTCAGGCTGGTTCCTGGTGCAGCCCAGGCTATGCTGGGAATGAATATGCCTATTCATTCCTCCCTGACACGCAAGGACCACTCTGTTCCCTTGACTATTTTTGTGTGTGCTTGCTCGGTTAAACTTGTTTGGAACCCTGTTGTTTGTTATTTTGCCATCACACACAACTCCAGTTTCCATTTTTCACAAGCAGAGAGGTATTCAGCATTGTATGGGAAATGTCACTTGCATTTCTACCTTTTTGTTTATCACTTGATTTACCTGGGTTGCCAGAGGTGTGAACAAGTAACTTGCTTGTGCCTCACTGCATTCCTTGTGAGCACGTTTCTTTTTTGTTGAGGGAACTATCAAATGTGCTGTTGATCCACAGAATCTGTGGTGTTTTCTCAGGAAATCAGAGTGAATTCTGTCATGGCATTTGCTTTGTCTACTCAGGAAGGTGATTAATGAGCGTGACATTTACCCTGATTATTATGCTCTTTAAATATCTTCTTAATAATGAACTTCTTCGAGACTCCAGCTGGATCTACCAGTGTTAGGGAGCAAATTAGGAAGACTCCAGTTTTCCTGAGAGGTTTCTGAAGCAGAGTCCTGTCACTAGTGATATTATTAAGGCCTCAGAGAAGTTACAAACATGCTTTGAAGCACGCCAGCTTGGATAGTTTCTAGACTCTTCACCTAAAAATTTGGCTTTTTTTGAGGGTTTTGGAGACAGTGAACAACCTACTGTATAAGAATTTTCCATGTTAATATGTAATCTGTTTTCATTACTCTAAAATAAATTTGAAAGATTCAGATTGTTAAAATATGCTAAAACATCTGTCAAGATCAGATGATACCATTTTACCCGTTTTCTTTCTGTGATCTTTTCGTATTAACAGGCAGTAAAACTGACAGAGTGAATTTTAGCTGTAACCAAATGACTGTATGTGAATGTAGATCTCTTATTCCAAGAATTTAGTACACATAAATGAGCATTTGCAATTCTCCTAAGTATGACAGCACAGAAATTATTTTTTTTTCTTAATATATCTCGTCACAGAAATAAAATGAAAGATGAGGCAAGGGAAAACACAAATAATGGGAATATAGCTATGGACTAACTATAGAATTCCTCTTATAGGGGTAAAGATCAGCATTGTGTTTTAACTTGCAAGTGTAGTAGTTTTTAATGTAGCTATAAAAAATTGATTAGTAACTAAAACAGTTAAAGAGACATTCAGTCTCTAGACATCTATAAAAGGCTGTAGATGTCTATGGATGTCTAGGCTCTAGACACCTGTAAAAGAAACACTGCAAATGGATATAACAAAAGCTGGATTTCAATACAGTGACTTTTTCTGGTTTGGGGTTTTTCTTAGGAGAGGATCTTTTTCCTCGTTCTGTCTTCTCTTTTGCTGGGTTTAAGACAGAAGGAATAGAAAAAGTCTAGAAATGTTATACAGCTGTAGTGACCAAGGATATTTGGGGCAGAGGGAAGCTGCACACTTCAGATGCAAGAGCCAATGTGGTCAAGGAATATTTATCATTCTGTAAAGAAAATGACTTATTCTAGGGTAAACATTCTTCACTCACCATGGAGAAGAGCTGCTTCTTCACGTTTTCCCTGGCATGTCATGTAGATGTATTAGGGACACTCCTATTTTGGGAACTTGGCTGAAAAGGACAGGTGAACAGCTGAGTAGGCAGACACTGTGTGTTTTCAGAAATCTTGCTTTAAAAGGAATGGATCTTAAAAACAAAATTCAAAAGCTACTATACATAATAAAATTAACAGGGCTGATACTTCCATAGACAAGTTTCAGAAATCCTTAGCAATTTTTGAATTATCCACAACACTGGATTTCCAGATATGTGTCTTATCTCATCATAATTCTTGTACACAATCGTTTTGCTGTGGGACTTTTTTTTTTTCATGTGTGGCTTCCATTGCTATGTCAGATGCACGCGAGGGCAACAATCTCCAGCTCTTGTGAACTTCAGGCAGAAGTATCTCTGGGGGAAGTGGCCTCATGTAAACCAGTGACCTGTCTGCTGAAAGAATGGCTTTGGCTGAGTGTAGAGGGATGTTTCACAATGTGCATACAAAATGAATCTGATTGTACAGGCACTTCAAAAGTGCTCTTTTCAAAACAGCACTGTTTTATTTGTTTATGAGAAAAGTGAACATTTATAGCTACAGATTTAAGGTGGGGTTTGGTTTCTACTTCTTGTAATTACCTTTTGAATACATAAGGGTTGTTAGTTTGTCTGGTTCTGCCATGTAAGCACCGGCTGTGGTCTGACAAATACCACCTCTTAACGGCTTGATATTGAAATTAGGGGATTTAGTCTCTGGAATTAGCAATTTATATTCTGTGTGGCTGCTACAGTAGTTACTGCATTTAAATTATTTAAGCAAAGAAAGCGTCCAGTTGTGTTCTCTATTGCAAATCACACCAACTGCATTCTCAGCACGGGTGGAGTTTTCCCTCTGCAGTTCTGCTGTTTCCAGTGTATCTTTATCTTGTCACTGACTGCGTGCTGTGATGAAGACAAATTGAGATCACACAACACTGCACCTTTCAGTGACTCTGGAAACAGCATTCTCAGACAGGGGAATCTACCAGCAGCAGAGAATTCCCACTCACTCACTCACTCACTCACTCACTCACTCACTCACTCACTCATTAGCACTTCTTGTAGACCACAGAACCAAATCCTTCAGGGAATGGAACTAAGTTCAGAGCGTGATGTGTGCCTGGCAATACAAATCTGCTTTTTAAGAGGAAGAGAAGTTCTGAAGAGGTATCCTTGTAGATTCCCATGAAAAAAGAAAAAAAAAAAGCGACACTGTCAGCTCTTTAAGTTGAATAGAAGTAATGCAAGTGGAAGTAAGCAAATAACTAGCAGACTCAATTTTCCAGCATGGTTACTCAGTTTGGTATATGTCATTCTTCAAGCAGAGAAAATTCACTGCCATCTGTAGATCAGTCACTCCTGTAGTTTCATACACATCTACTTACAATTCTATTTATTTCTAAAAGCCTTAAATACAATTCTTCCTGGATAAATGTCATCAATCTTGTATAAATAAGAACAGCATTTCTTACGGAGAAGTACAGCTTCTTTGGACATTTTCCCACACCCTGTTCTCTGCTGATCAATTTTGTAATGATTTGCATTTTTAGATAATTTTTTTTAGATCAAATCTAAGTAAAATTTGGTTTGATTTTTCATGTATAGCCTGACAAAAAAATAAATTTTAAATGTTGCTGATTTAAAGTTAGCCCTGAAATTTGTGCATGTTGATGACAGGCTGTCAGTTCTTTTATACAATCTCTTGAAATGTTACCTCCCCCTTTATTTAGAGAAATATACCATAGTCTTTAAAAATATTGCTTAACTCCTTGCTCTCCTTCTGTGGCATCTATTTCAGAATGGAAGCATCATAAGAGTAAGAATAAATGTTCCTGGTCATGGAGGATAGGTTGAGAAATCTCTCTACCCTGGTCTAGTTGTCTCCAGCTCTGTCTCACTCCAAAGAACATTTAAGGTCTGTGTGAGCATGAATGGATGTCTGCTCAGCTCTAACTGCTGTTTGGTACCTGATGCTCTGCTGCTGTTCCTGATATTTTGGTTCTAGTTACACTGCTAAATTTATTGGAATCATCTAAATCTCTTTCCCCAGTACCTTTTTTTATTCTTTTTATTTCCCTTAGCAAAATTTTATCTCTATGATTAGAAATCCTAGACTTTGATAGTGTCTGTTGCTGAGGCTTTATTACCTGCCTCTGGATTAAAAAAAAAAAAGGACAGGATGGAGGAGTGGGAGGAAAGAATTTAAAGCATTTGAGTGCTCAGCTGCAAGTGCAATCAGAGAGGCCATGAAAATCTAACAACACTAATAACAGGGCACTTCAGCTATCCACTTACACCGTGTAAAAATGCACAGTGATTGTGAGAACTGTTTCTTGGCTATTTAAGTGGTTGCTGCTTAGAATGGATAGTCACAGAGAATGGCAACTGAGGCTCTTGCTTAGTCTGGAGTAACTCACCAGAATCTCATTCAGGTCACAGCAGTAACTGAACAGCAGCATGAAGTTCAGCATCTGAAGGACAGCAACTGACATAAGCACAAAACAAGTTACAAAGATTTCAGTTAAAGGAGTTCAATGAAAACGAACTACCGTCCTATCCACTCTCATTTTAGAAAGGAGAAATAAGCCTTAATGAGGGGCTGGAGCCGGTGCAGAGGAGGCAATGGAGCCAGGGAAGGGCCTGGAGAATAAATCTGGTGAGCAGCACTGGAAGGAGCTGGGGGTGTTCATTGTGAGGAAGAGGAGGCTGAGGGCAGCACCTGAAAGGACAATTCAGGGTGGTTTGGATGCGGGTTTAGGGCCATGGTTTGGGGTGAGCTGTGCAGAGCAGGGTGATGGTTGGACTGGGAGATCCCAAGGGGCTTTTCCAACCTGAATGATTCTGTGATTTGTTGTCTAGGAAATATATATATCTGGAATGCCTATCCAAATCAGAATCTTAGTACTTTGTGGAATTTTGTGCTTATAAGCAGTTATTTAAAATAGAAACCCCTTTTTAGTTACTAATCACTAAGAAGTAAATTCTGTAGGACAATTTTCTACAGATAGCAAAACTTTCCAGCCCAGCCCCATGATTCTGTTGTTCGTTTCAGCACTTGTGGAAGACTATACACCTATAAGGGAGAGAACTGATCACAAGTGTGTAGCAAGAATGCCTGGAGGTCTAATTCAAGCCATGTCAATTACTTTATTTTCCATTTTGCTTCAGACTTGCCATCTGTTCAAAGGTGATAACACTTCCTGCATCTTATGGGAGCTTCATCGTAAGCTTGATAACACAAGAAAATTCCACATGAGAACACATTTTCAAAGTTAATTATGTTGAAAGCTCAATGCATTTTGAAGTGGGATGGTTATTGCATTTAAAAAATACTCTTCCTTAATCTGAATATGTTTTTAACTGCATTAATTCATTAAAGATATTTTAAAGTGCTGAAAATCAAATTCAGGAGACCACAGAAGCACATCTTATTCTTGTCTGTTCAAAATACCACATATGAAATCACTTAAAAACGCCCAGTTGATGCCTACAGAAGCTTCTAAAAGTGTGTGAATACTGTCTTCAGCAGAGGTGTTCTGCTGGAACAAGACATGTATTTGGCAGCTATTATTACTCAATTTCTAACACAGAAGATTTATGACAACTTTAAAAGAAATTTTGTCATGTTAATGAATATTCCTGTGACATTATCTTAGTAATTTTAAAACAATTCTCTAGGAGCATTATGATGTGGTTTAGATGGATCTTTTGATGGGAAAACAACTTGTCAATTCTGTGGAGATAGTCTTGAGAAAAATGTAAATGTCGCCTGCAGTTACACTGCAATAAAGTCAATGACATTATAAGTGGTTTATTTGCATTGCAATTGTAATAAAACTTAAAGAAGCAAAGCTCTTTCCCAAAGGGGCTGTTGAAGTCCCTGTTAATTCAACATGTCATCACCTCAGCATTATCACCCGTGGTGTTGCACGGGCTGCTGTGAGATTGCAGAACATGGTACTGTGGTCCCTGGGCTGCTCTGCTGGCCAATGTACCAGGATGCTCTCCTGCCACGACAATTAGAGCATGTGTGGAGAAGTAGTGGGTATTTACATTTCCCCCCGAGGCAGGTGGCTGGAAATTGCTCTCTGATCCTGTGAGGGTGCAGGGCTATTTGTTAGTAACATCTGTAGCCTGAATTCACTCAGGGTTGTTAAAACCTGCCATCTTCCCTCAGCTCCAGTATGCCAGACCTCACCATCACCTGTCCCTGCCCACGGGAGGAAGGCTGCAGGGGTTTGTGTTGGATGGCAAGCCCGGAGTGCCTGGCACAGTAAGGAGTGAGCTTTTCTTGCCTTTGCAGCATCCCGGCCTCTGTCCCTGCTGGAGGCTACAGGTCATGTGCAGGTAATTGGCAGTCTGAACAAGGGAACAGAAAAATCTCCAGTTTGGGAGTTGCAGGTGCTCCAGCAGGCAGCCTGAGATGGAGACAAAATTAATGGGTCAGACACAGAGAGAGAGACTTCTCACAACTGTGATTGCCTGCAGACTGTTTCCATGAACCCTCAGCATGTGCACCTTACTGTATTTAATTTCTTCCCTAATTACCAAGCAGAAGAAATAGGACCATTATGTTTTTGGGGTTGTTTGTTTTTCAAGTGTGTTCTTTACTGTTCCTTCTCTTTACTTACGGATTTTTATATCTAGATGTTTTAATTCTCTGGGACAAATAAGGTTGGTAATTTTAACTCTAGGTGAACAGTTGGGGGAGAATAGTGATTTAGTGAACAGTAACCGCTGTATATATGGCTTTGGAGGCTTTAGAGGATTTTGAACCAAATTAGTGTGTGACAGATGAGTTAAGCCTTCACAGCAACTCTGATTAGGGGATTCAGTGGTGTGATAGACTGAATTTGAAGGGAACAGATAAGAAATTAGACCTGGCTGCTTGAGCATGTTCTTTGAAACAGAAGGCTCAGATCTGCACTTAATTTTAGGTGTTTTATCTAAGACTGTGAATAACAGCCAGAATAACAGAGAAAAGTGGGGAGGATGAGGACTTTTCAGCCCTGGAAATAGTGGTATAATGGATGCTTGGAGGGTCAAGGGCATGGTGGTCTTTGTTATGTGGGGGATCCAGGGCTGTGGTGGTGTCTAGACACAGTAATGTTGGAGTAGATTTCTAAAGTCATTCTAAGGCAATCAGGGGTAAGGAGGCAACATGTGGAGAAAAGATATAGTGTCCTGGATCATTTGTAAGAACTGAGAAACCAGGAACAGTGAATGGGAGAGGAATCTCATGGGAACAAAAATGGGGTTAGAGGCATAGAGGGCAATTCCCATGTTTTCTCCACGTGACATGGTCCCAGAGACTTTCAGGTTCCCTCCCTCCCTCCCTAACAGCCTTTTCTTTAGACTGCTGCAAGAAAGAATTAGCAAGAAGATCAAAAGCTGGAATGAAATTTTAGGTGTGAAGAGATATAGAAAGTTCAGGGTGAAGAGCATCTATGGGAGGATTCTGGGACATGGAGGTCTCCTGTTTTCCCTCCTTTGACCAGGAATCCATACAGCATTTACTGTGTGTGGACAGAAAAAGTGGGCCCATTGCCCTTTGCTGTTCCTCTCTCTGCTTTCTGAAACACGACAGCCTCAAACTCTTTTGCAGAAAACTTGTTCCCCTTTCAGGCTGTAATTTATAGCTTGAAAAGTAATCAGAAAAAAATACAAAGCAAACATCCTCCAACATCCGTCTGCTTCTCTGGGTCAATATTTAACCAAGGAAAGCACTGAAACTTCACAGGTCTACTTTGATCTGTCACTTGTATGCCTTGGACTCGATGTCTCTAGGACTCTGAGGGCTGAGAGGTCAGGCTGGACTCAGGCTGCTGCTGCTGAACCTGGACACCAAGGTGCTGCCTCAGAGGACTGAGTGTGTTGGCAGGTGCTGGTGTGAGGTGAGGTGTGCAGCAGCTCAGCACCTGGGCTGTGCTGATAGTGTGCTCAGCATCCTATTTTCTACACTTTGGAGAAATGAGTTCACTGAGCAGCCCTTCACTGCTGTTATTGTATTGGGCTCTATCTTGACATTTTAAATACCAGCATGAGAGCACAGAAGAGATTCTCCCTGTGCCTCACAATGCCTTTCACGCACAGACAGCCTGCACTGTTAAACCTTAGAGGGAAAGGATCCCATCACAAGCCCTGACTGGAAGTGCTGAAGTTGCAGAAATTGAGAGATTGCTCAGAGTTGGTACTTGCAGAAACACATCATGAAAGTTAAAGTGCAATCTTATCTTTCACCACAGGCACTTTGATATTTCTTGCTGTTGTGCAGGAGGATTTTTTTTTAAAGCACTTAGTACTTCAGTAAAATGCTTGGTCAATGAGCTTCCAGAAAATGAAGTGTAGAATGCACTTTGTTTATACAGAAACTTGATTAGTATTCCTTGGACACTATCCATCTGGCTGGCTCTTGCAGCAGAGCTGTTGACAGGATGTGTTCCTGTGATCAGGCAGGTCTAAAGTAATTTTTGGGTTTTTTTCTTTGAAAATAATAACTTGTTTTGGAAACTGCTTTGAATGAAGTGACTCAACAGTAGATGAAAAGGGTAATTTATTGGCTAGGAGAGCAGCAGGACAGTGTTCCTGCTTGAGAGTGTGTGTGTATATATACATATATATATATAAATATCAATGTTGGAGCAGAAATCATAAACCCTCCTTCACCAAAAGGCTTCTATTTTCTATAGGTATACAATAAAAGATATAACAGAATAGGTTCCTTGAGCATCGGTTGTGCAAAACATACTTGGATCAAATAAGATATTTCCAGATTCTAAAACTAGTGATGGCAGCATTTTAATATATTTTTTGTGAGTATCATTGTGAATATTCTTACTGTGAATTAACTGTTAACATTCCTGCATAATGAACCATGATGTTGGAGCTGAATTTTTTTGTTGGAAGAGTAAAATCAAGGTATTAATTACTTGCAGTGATTAAAAATAGTCTCTTGATGATATTTTCAAGAGGAAGAGGGACAGTTCCATTGTTCTATCTGAATCCCAGCTCTGCTAATTGCATTGTGCTTATCTAAATTATGCCAGCTGTATATTACATAGCTTGACTGCTGCTTTCCATCTTCTGTGTTTTTAGGTATTGCCAAATGGATGTCTAAATACTGCAGTACATTACTGGTCCCAGTCCAGCTCATTCTGTTCTTTGGGAGATGGTGCTGGCTCCTCCCTCAGACAGTATTTCCATGGGTGACAGAGACAGAGCAAGGTGAGTTGTTCCTCTGTTGCACACACTGAGTCACAGCAGTTACCCAAGACCACTCGTGGCAGAAGAAAAAAAACAAAAAACACTCTCAACCTAGCAAATTAGTCTAAGGAAAAAGCTAAACAGATAAAAAAACCTGTAAAATATAAATATTAAGATGTATCAAAAGTGAAATTATACATGTTTAATTCCTTCTAAGCAACTGCTTGTAGTTCTTTGATACATTTGAAGTGAAGAGTGAAAAGTAAGTAAAGCAGAGTAAGTCAGAAAGGTCAGAAAGTTTCTCTCAAGCTGAAGGTTACTGAATATTGGAATGGTGGGTTGCATTTTCCAGGGATTTTTTTCCTACTTCAATATTCATTTCTAGCTATGCTTGTAATAAAAAGGTAAATAATTTCCTTAGCTAAGAAAAAAATGTGATCATGCTGATTGTATATATAGGTATTAGATTAATAATATTAGATAGAAATATTAGATTGATCGATTCACAGTCACCTGCCTCTCACCTCTGCAATTGTGTACCATAATAAGAGACTTTGGACAGACACAGTAGCTGGACTGCTCCCATGATACTGCATCCCTCAGAAATAATAACTACATGTTTTAAACCTAGTGCTGTGA
This sequence comes from Ceyx melanurus, assembly GCA_024611195.1. Taxonomy (NCBI): domain Eukaryota; kingdom Metazoa; phylum Chordata; class Aves; order Coraciiformes; family Alcedinidae; genus Ceyx; species Ceyx melanurus. The sequence goes on from JANHGL010008540.1 coordinate 77,310, forward strand.
TCAGGACACCTTTGCAAGAAATTTCAGTATTCAGAATATTTAGCAGAGACTTTTCCATATTTCTCAGTGTACCCTAGAGAAAACACCAAGTCAAACTGCAGAAGCTTCTGGGAAATGCATTTCAAGTGTACATCACCCAGGGGAAATATCTAGGTGTGTGCATCTTTGAAAAAAATAGATAAAATACCCCACTTGCTCCTGTTCATTCTTAGTGAATGAAAATTTCCCAATAATTACACACAAACTGGAAACAATCTTCATACTCATGTTGAAAAAATGTTAGTAGACTGCTTTAACTCCCTAAAGATCTCTGTAAAAATGTTAATCCTTAAATAATTATAAGCAGACATGAGTCTGATGCTGCTTCCAGGCACTATTTTCTGAAATGATTAATTAAAAAAAACTTATATGCATTTCCTAGAAAACATGCCCATGTTATTATCAAGCATGACATTAATATTAGCTGGCCAACAAGATAAAAATTAAAACAGATCAGATGTAACACTTTTCCATATAATTTAACATCATTTTAAAATAACACACTGTGTAGCTGCTAAATAATTTTATCCATTTTTGTGTTCTTTTCTATTAAGTTTTGTATTACCTTTAAGAGTCTTTTCATAATCACTAAATATGCTAAAGAATTTTATAAATTTAGATATAAATTATATCAATTATTTAAATTATACAAATATTAAAATTTAATGTTCACAGTATGCATGCATGCTATAAACATTATAATTGCCTGAGCCAAAGTCTAATTATTTCACTGATTTTTTTAGAACCTGGATAACAGATTCTTCCTCTTGCAAGCTCTGGTATTTCCCTCTCATGTTCTGAGAGGAAGAAACAAAACCTTAAACCAACTTCCCATGCATCTCACTTCCTTACCTCTGTGAAGCACTGGCAAACACAAGAAAATCCAGCTCAGCTTCTGACGTTGCTTCTGAGTCACATCCAGAAAGTAAACCCTTTCTCTACTGCAGGTGCTGCAAAAAGATTTTTTTACTCATTCTCAAGGCAAAACCCCATTCTAAGGCTGAAAACCATTTGTTTTTTAGTCTGTGGGGTTTTTTTGTGGTTTGTTTTGGGGTTTTTTTTGGAGGAGGTTGGGTTTGGTGGTTTTTTTTTCTGTTTGCTTTTTTTCTTTTCTTTTCTTTTTGACCAGTGAAATGGAAGGGCCTGGATAAACAAATTCATAAAAAGAGCACAAAAAGTCACAGGATGAAGCCTTTTTCACTGCAGTTCAGTCTTCCACTGGTTGGGACTGGGAATTAATCTATTTCTGCTAACTGATAACAGTTCATCCCTTAATCGGTAGTTTAACACAGGGGTTGAATTAAAGCATGTATAAACTATATTCCAGCAGGTAAAAATACTTCTACATTCTGGTCCCTATATCCCAAAGTCTGTTTTGTTCAGGCCCTGAGTTAGTGCTTGTAAATGACACAGTTTTACAGTCCCGGGATCAAAGCAGAAACATCTGTGTTGAAAATTCCCCCCTTTTAATAGCTTATTTTAAAATCATGGATATCTTCTATATAGTCTACATTTCAGAAAAAGTGTCATTTGTTTGCAATGGAGAAAGTTACAGAAAAGAAAATAAGGGCTTAAATTAGGAGCTGGACAGCAATAAATGGGCTGTTTGCTGCTTGATGCCACTTGAAAGGAAAATGTGAACTGATTTGGTTAAAGACCTGTCTGTATAGACATAATTACCATTTCTGACAGGTTGGTTTTTAGCTGTTTTCTTAGCTAAAAGATCAGTAGATTGGGTTCTAAGACTTTCGTCCTAATGAACCAAAACTGAAAAGCAACCCAGGCCTTCCCATTAAATCTAAATTGTGAAATTCAGCTTTCATCTCCATTTCCATTTCAGTACAGCAACTTGTTGTTTATCTAGAATTATCCCTTTTCTTAATAACTCTCACCTATGTAGCTGCTTCTGCATGAGCACACTTACCACTGCCGAAATCAAACCTCTGTGCCTGCTACTCTGCAGCACAGACATAATTTAAAGGTAATTTTAAAATGTGGTGCTCTCCCTGTCCCCCACCATGCTTTTAGCACTCCTCACCACTGAGTTAGAGATTCACATTTAGTTGTTAGTCCATAAGCTCACTTAAAGAAATCTAGAATATAAATTGTATTTACAGAAGGAAAATAAACACAGACTACTATTTTATAAGCCTTCAATTGAAAATAGAATTTCCTACTGTACGGATGAGCTAATGGACTGCTGGTTTGCCTTCCAATCAGATAAGTGGGGGCTTTTTCATGCCATGCCCCTGTTCACATTCACACTTTTCTTCAATGTAAACAGAGTAGGGAGGGAAAGTGCACCTTTCAGTACTAGTGCTTGTCGTGACTAAAGCTGTATTTACTAAATACTTTGAGAATAATAATATTTGCCACGATGCTTGAGGTTCTGTTGTGAAGACTGAGTGCTAGAAAATGACACGTTGCAGTAAACCCCAGCCCTGCCTGGCAGCTCCTCTGTGGGGCTGAGCTTGCTGCTCAGCAGGTTGACTGCTGACAGTGATTTAAAGCCAGAAACTACAGCATGTGAAGATGTAAACATTTTGATGGAATAAATACAAATCGAATGTGAAAGCATGGCTGGCACTTCTGAGTATAAAACATTAAGTTGCTGCTAAACTGGCTATAGATATTAGAGTAAAACATGCTTGACAGTGGAAAAAAATAGTCCTTAGGCAATGCATCCAGCACCATGTCAAACGGAGAGTGAAACCATCTCTCTGTTCCATATGGTTATTGATAACTGAGGCAAATTTCTGTAAACAAAATACATTGACTGTGTCAGCCTCTCCTGCCTTATCTTTTACAACCGGGCCACTGACATCTCTGAAGAGCATGTAGTTTGGCACTTGAAAGCTAAATAAGACTTCAAAGGAAATGTTCATTGGAAAAGACTCGGTGTTGGAAAAAAATCTGAAAGAAAATCAAAGTGTCCATTTTTAAGTGCAGCAAGATGTACACTACATAGTTTTTCACTTCGGTTTTGTTGATTATACTGCTCTGTGTTGAATCAATATAGAATGTTATGTGGTGTACCTACAAGAGAGAAGTAAATTTTAACTATAAGCCTGGCTTAACAGTAGGACTTTGCTCTCTCAACAAGATAGTGAACCCTACTTGCTATAAAATTGCCTACTTGCTATAAAATACCATTCCTTTTAATAGCACTTAATAATTATTTCATTAAATGTATTGCTATGGTTTTGTAGGGTTTTAGAATCAGAACTAGTCATAAATCTATACCCATCTTGCATGCATCTCTGGTGCACAGAAAGAGTGAGTTAATAGGCAGTAAGAGAGGGAATATCTGTGGAGGAAAGTGGCATGTGTGGAGGAGGGGTGACTGAAGCAGAGAACCATCTCTGTGGGAGCAGAACCAGCAGGGCTCCAGACCAGGAGAAAGAGCAGCTTGTTCAGCCAGTGAGGGACCTTCTGCCCCAAAGGGGATAAAACTCCCTGGGAGCCAAACCCAACCTGCTAAACTGAGGATGTGGCTTTAATGTGTTTATTATTAAGTGCTCACTTTTTAACAGGCCTGTGAAAGTCACACAGAGTTAACCACGTTACATCTTCAGACACACTGCTGGGATTTTTGTGGTTAATTAGCAGGTGATATTGTCAGAGGGAAGGTTTTAAAGGTCTTTTTTTTAAATCCTAAATAAGTGAGAGGTGTTGACGTGAGGTATATCTGTTACAATTTTTCACTACATACTATACTACTTTTCCTATAACTCATTAGATAATGCTTCATCCAGACTTTACACACTATAAATCGATCTCTTTTCCTTATGAACAATACTGTAAACATGAACAATACTGTAAAAAAAGCTTACAAGTTAATGATTGATTTAAGGAAATAAGAAAGTAGCATTTCAATAATAGTTGTCAAATTTTCTTAGTTGAAAATATCTTTTTAGTGATTTGAATTATACATATTATTCATATTAACAAAAATTGCTAACATTATATGTTAAAAATTTCCAGGGAACACAACTTACCTCATCTTTATTTGTTCCTCTTGTATGATGCACAGGATGCAAACAGCTTCTCACTGATGCTCTGCTCTTTCCCAGGCCAGTGTCCCACTGCCATCAGGGTGTGCTTTCCCCAGAAAGGGTCTGAGAGGCTGAGCACGCTGCTGTGTGTGGCCCACTGGCTTTGCTCTCTGCTCCAAAGGCTTGACCGTCTCCAAGACCACCCCGAGCTTTTCTTAGCTATCTCAACTGCAAATACACGGATGTGACAATGATAGGATATATTTGTACTGGCATGGGCAGCTTCTCCAGTTGCACCTCTCCAGTGCAGTGAAAAATTACTGTCAGCTGATGCCTATTTCCCTGTTCTGGCCAAAAGGAGAGTCTGAAATATAAGTGCTCCATATCAGCATATAAATGGTCATGTCATCATACCTGGCACCAAGAGGCATTTTTGTTAGCCAACTCATAAGGGAGATTATGGGGAGAAAAATACCAAAAAATTAA
>JANHGL010008541.1:0-37328 GCA_024611195.1 Ceyx melanurus
GAATCGCCTTCCCCGCGCCAAACACCGCGATCTGTCCCCGGGCCAGCGCGGCAGGTCGTTGTCCGCGGCCTCCGCCCGAGCCTTTACCCCTGTCCCGTTACACCCTCGCCCCGGAGAGGCTTCGGGCCCGCCCCAGTGCCTCATGGCGGCCCCCACCCTGACAGGAGCAGGGGCGGCAACCGCCCCCAGCTCGCCGAGTCCGAGCCGGCAGCGCGAACCTGCGACGGGCGGCCGTGCTTCCCAGGCCCTCAAGCTGCCCCCTTCTTACTCGGCGGCCCGCGGGGCTGCGGCCGTTCAGAGGCGGTGACCGGGCGTTCCCGGTGCCGGCGGCTCCCGATGCCTCCGCTGCTGGGGCCGGTGGGGAACCCTTCCCCCGCCTCCAGGCTGGCGGTTTCTGTTCCCTCCAAAATTCCACCCACCTCCTCAGACGACACCGCGAGGGCAGGAACTGGCTCCCGGCTGCCTTCCAGGGCACCCGCCCTGCGGCCGGGGAGCGCAGAGCTCCCGCACCCCGCCACCGGCCTACGCCCCCCCGGCCGCCAGCACGCCCTGAGGCGGCGGCCTGTTCTCCCCGCGCCCAACGTGTTCGGGGGGTGGTGGAGGAGTCTGTCCCACAATAATATTATCACATTTTCCGCCCTAACTCGGGATTTAGTGCTTCTGCCGCCCGCTCCGATCTGCACCTGGCTCCACCGGGGCTCTCCCGGCCACGGCCCCGCCTCGAGGGGTGCTGGGAGGGGACCGGGCTAAAGTGGTCGCCCCTTGGCCTGTGGGGTGGGGGAAGCTTGTTTTTATTGCCTCTGTGAAGGTGATAAACATAAACACTGTCTATACTTCATCTCTTTTTATGGGAGTGTATGATTTTTATTTCCTTTCCTAGAATGGTGTTTTTCAATGTAGAAGCTGGACAGGTGAGGTGTCTGTGAAAGGAAACAAAAGCAAATAAAGCATTTGTAAGAAATTATAAAGGTCTTGTGCGAAATTAAAGGTCATGTCTCGTCTGTGGTCTCAAAACAATAATCCTGTATTCACCTGTGGGTTTTTTACTGTGATGCTCTTAAGTGTCCTCCGAGAAGAGGTGACCAGCCTGGTGGTGTCTATATTGGTATCTGGAGAACTGAGGAAAGGAAGACTCTTAAATTCAGTAGCTGGAGGGAGAATCTCAAGGTCCAAACGCTGATTCTTGTCAACCAAGGTCACATCTGCTGAGTTTGAAAGGGTTTTACAACCTGAAGCTGGTCACACTGGTTCAGGTGCTTATCTACAATTCTCTGTGCTGCCATGGTTTGCAGTAGGTGTTTATACAGTTGAAAACCTGTAGCAGTTTGACATCCTCGTAAATTTCTAGTGTTAAAGACTGCTTTGTGGCTGAACCTGACCTGGACCAGTATATTATATATACATAGTTTAAATAAGCATATTGCTGTCCAGCTGGCAATCCACAGGATGGTTCTGTCCAGCTCCCTAATAATGTCTTTCTGTCATACAATATTTAAAGATTTATTTGCCATTCAGACCCTGAGCAAACACACTATAGCCCAGTCAAGTTGTTTGTCAAGAAGCTGAAAAGACCAGAATTGAAATCACTCAAGATTTTTAAAAGATTTAGAAACTGTTCCAATCAGAATGAAGTGTAGCTGTGCCATGGCCTGCATACTGCTTTTTGTGCTGTAGCCATCGTGTCAATCTCCAGAACATCACCAAGAATCTGTGATTTATATAAAATCAGTTCCACGTATTCATAATAATCACTTTTTCTATGGGAGTGTCAGTATTGACTCCAAATCTAAATTAGCATTATAACTAATATCCATGCAGAAAGCTGTCAGAGACACAAAACGTGTCTCAGAGACTAAACCACGAGTAGACTCTGAGCAATCATCAGCCAGGTGTCTATTTAGATCAGCACAGCTACATCAGTACAGTCACAAATCTTCTGGTTTTACTTTCCTTACAGTGCCAATCAATTAACTTTCAAATGTAACAGGAAGATGAAAATATCACAGAAGAAAATGTGATCCTAGAATCACAAATTGCTTCATAGCTAGGCTAGGGAGATATGTTTTTTTATTAATATTGGGGAAGTTATATTTGTGCAGTTATAAAAATAATATTTACACTATCAAACATTTAATAAACTGTGTACTTTATTTTCTTTCTCTTAATCACTATATTCTAATTTTTATTACTTTTTTTTGTGGCAGATGTTTTTGTTTGAGATGCTGTGGAGTGTTTAGGACTTTCATGTATGCTATGCCGCCATAATTTTTCATTCTAAATATGGTGTCACAGCTAGAGAAGAACAACTTAGAGAAGGAAGCAAGCTCTCAGCAACATGCTCATTATCTCAGATTCATAACACACAAGTTAAACCTCGGAGTCCCTTAACCGCCCTTGAAAGGGATTTAATAAAAGAGGTTGCAAAAGCAGAATTAGGGTAACCGAGAGCTATAATTTCACTTTCTCACCTTCCAGTCTGAAGGTGTTGACACATCCTCACTTAGCAGACAGCTGCAGCAGCTTAAAGTGTTAGCACCGTCCTACTGTTTATTATCACTCCTTGCTAAAGAGTCTCATCCCCACAGGAGCGCGGTGCCGACGCCGCCCCGCGCAGCAGCTCCGCCGCTTCCGTGCGAGGTCGAGCGGCCGCCTCAGAAACTGCTGAGGTGGGCAGAGTGAAACCTGCCCTGCAGGCCAGGGGCTGACTCTGCTCAAGTCCTTCTGTTCTGCCCGTTCTGCCGCGTCACTGGTGGCACAGTTATGGGGCTCTATCTCTTGAACTAGCATTTGCTGAATGAATGTGCTGATAGCTTGAGAATGCAGACGTTCTGGAGGCTAAATTGTGCATATCAACATTCATTCTGGGAGGACTGAAATTCCTTGTGGTAAATATGTCTTAGGTACCTGCCTCCTTCCCACGTGGTCCTTAAAGCAGGCCCCAGGGGCATGCCTTCTGCATGTACAGCTGTGCTTAGACATCTAACCTGCACCCAGCCCACATGGAAACAACTCTGCCCAGGCAGTCCTGCTGTCCTTGCCATCTTGAAGGCTTTCTCTTTGCTCACCACCTTCAAGCCACACCATGGTATGTCAGACCTGAGGTGCTACAAAGCAGTGAGGAGGCTCAATCATAGCCAGTCCCTCTCTGGGTTAGAGAATGAGTGGAGAGAAAGAGAAGTTAAAGAGAGAGCAGGTTTCTTATGGGAGTTTTTAGATTAGATTAGTGTGGAATACCTGGGTGGGGTAGATTAGCTAGGCAGTAGTGGGAGATAGTAGTTCATCTTGAGTATTCTGCTCTGGGATAAGGGGAAGACTGGAAAGTGTAAAGTTAAGTAGGGAAGGGTCTGGATTTGGGGATGAAAGGAAGAGTGAGTGAGAGGAGATACACCTCTAAGAAGTAGATGTTCTGATGTTTGTTCTCAGAAACTGTCCCTTGTAGGAGCTGCTGAGGCATGACCTTTGCCTCTGGTGACACACTCTGCAGATGTTCCAATCATCTACACTAGCAACAGAAATGTCATAGCTGCCATGCCTATGTCTTGGCTCCCATGTATCACACTGAACTCTGAGCAAAGTTTGGTTTTGTTTCAATCTTCTCTTCACGGGATATCACATCTACCTCACCTGGTATGAGGCTGTCTCCACCAGTCACAGGGTGCTAGGCAATATGCCCCAGAAGTAGCACCATTTTGAGCACTTACAGCATTCTGCAGGAATTTCCATCAGGGAAAATCTCTTCCTCTCTAAAGTTGTGGCAAAACAGAGGCATTTGCCTACTAGAAAGCCAAGGAGGATGCTTAAGGCGTGTGGTGCAGTGTGCATCTTGAGGCTGTTAAGGTGTAATCTATGGTCTGGAACAGCAGTCAGCTTGGGATCACTGATCAGAGACATCCAAAGATCATATGAACAGAGAGGCAGCAATAGAAAGTAGCAGACCTTGCAAGGGGTGACCATCAAGGGACAAGAAATGGGATAGTACATAAGAGGACTACACTTACTTCAGACATCCAGAGAAGGATTAACCATTTGTAGCAAAATTCAGGTGGTTAAAGGTGAAAGAAAATGGATATACTACAACAAGAAGAATGTACAGAAGGCATGGGGAAAACATATAGCAGGGTCTCTAGCCTGAGAGAGGAGGTTGCTTGCCAGCAGTGCCTGTGACTGTGCAGAGCAGGCACAGGGCAAACCTGTGAGCAGGGGCTGGAGTTGAACAGAGGGCAAAGAGTCTTCTGTGGGTGCTTGGGCACTGAGCAGACCAGAGCTGGCACCAGCAGGCTTGCTGAATGCAGGTGAGGTGGAGAGAAAGGTATTCTCTGTAAGACCAGAAGGGTGTTGCTGCTGACTTGTATGTCCTCAGAATATCCTCCAGCACTTAGCTAACAGGTCTGATGGGCAATGCAGCCTCGTGCCTTTCCCCGTGATCCTCCTGCCTGCCATAATTGTAAATGACTTGAGGCAGTGAGACAGCTTGAGTGTGACACTGCATTAATGCACTGCAGGTCCCAGGACCGTGAGGTGCAGATCATGACTGTGCTTAGTGAAGCTGGGAGGAACATTTCTGGCTATGCTTTTAGACCCAAAACTGAGTAGAGATGTCCATGGGAAGATGGTTGTCACTACCATGCTGGAGCTACCAGGGCTTATTTCCTATCCTGTGCCAGGACAACCCCTCCACCCACTGCTTTGAGGACACCTCAGCATCTTTCCAGTAGCAGCATGAGACCACAGAACTTACTCTTAGTATTTCAGCTCCAACAGCAAACCTGGTACTCTGTAAAGAAATGCAAAATTGTTCAAGCCTGAAGGAATTTACTATCATCCAGCCAGAGACAAAAACAATTTCAAGTATAATTCAGTGAGCCCAGGGGAATGAGTTGCAGTGTAATATTTGAGCAAGCAAGATTACAGCTAGGAGGAGCCCAGCAGAACTCACTTTACTTTTAACTTGGGTTCCTAGCAATGAAAATACACTGAAACACTCTGAAACCATAAGCAAAGCAAAAATCCGGCTTTTCATGTTGTGCTGTTGGAAACTGTCATTGTGGAATAACAACTTGTTTCTGAAAATGCCATGCCTGTTTACAGAAAGATTTCCTAATTTTGTAAAGGTCTAGGGGAAAAAACATTCACTGCCATCTCTTCTGCACTCACTTAACATCTACATTCTTTCATTTGTTTTAAATTAGAGGAGCCAGAGTCTAACAGATAAAGTCATCAGCCTCAGTTCTGCTGAGGGTTTATTCACTTTAGGTCAAACAATGTTAACTTGTTTTAGAAAGCCATCAGGGACTATTAGATGTGCAGCATTTTCCCTCAGAACCCCTTCCCTCCCACACACGCACAGTTTAAAAGAGTTCAACACAATAAATATCCAATCTCTTTAGCATTGGCCATGACAGAAAAGGTTTAAGTGCCCCAATAGCAGCAGAGAAAAGTGAAATCCCAGTTTAGGTTACCTTACCTCCTCTAGTGAAATAACAGCTCTGTGTTTGGTTCCGTGCAGCCAACGGGGAGGTGATAAATCAGCCCTATTTTGTAAAATGTTTAGTTTAACTACTGAACTGACAATTTAGGTGGAAGTAGCTGGTGATGAATTGACAACAGTGTTAGCATTCTCTCCTTGCTTTATCACATAATCAGCAGCTTGATCTGCTCATTACGGAAACCTTGTTTTAGTAGCACAGAGGTGCTAGCAGCCATCTCCAAAATTCAGGATACTCATCTTGTATTTCTTCTATCCACAGCTTCCCTCGAGGTGAAAACAGCTGTCTCCCGAGCCCTGGCACTTACTGATCTTCTATAGCTGGGACTGCATCATAACAGCTTTCAGGCAGTGAGGAAAAGCTCAGGAGTAAAAGTGATATATTTATATCATACAAATATATTGATTTCATCAGAACCCTCCCTCCCTCCAACAGTGACATGCTCCACCCAAAGGCAACGCAGCCCTTGCTGCTTTCTTCTTTTACCTACTTAGTCCAAAGAGATTTTATGTCTCTGAGCTTGTCAGAACCCCACTATACCCTGTAGAAACCAGGTACTTGGCTCTTAGTGGCTTCTAAACCTGACTGTGTGCTGCTACCTGTGCTGACCGATTGCTGCTCTGCTCTCTTTGCACTGGAGACTGAGACACAAGAGATGCTCTCTGGGACAGCAAGAGCCATCTAAAGGGCAGGGCTCTAAACCTGTAAGCTGATTACTATTTATGGGGACTCTAGGCTCTGAAAGTGATATTACACTGTTGTGGGTTTTTTTTTCCCCAGTGCTTTGCCACCACTCATTTTCCTGCTCTGACTTAAAACATGAGATAAAAAATGGGGAGATGGTATCCAGGAAAACATGTAAATAATACCCCAAACCTACCTACCTTATCTATCTATCTAGCTATCTATCTATCGATCTATCTATCTATCTATCTACCTTATCTATCCATCCATATATACACATATATAAATATATATAAATATATATAAATATATATAACTGTGAGTCAAAATGGATTGTATTTATGTCTGTATGGTATGAATGTTCCAGAAGAGGCTGGATTAAGAATATGTTTCATTTTTTAACAGAGCTAAACTGTCACCATAGCATCCTGGAAGAAGTATTATAGGTTCCCCATCAAGCTACATCCTACTTCCAGAGAAAGGATTGTCTATAAATGCTGCTTTCAAGGAGAAGTAAATACTGGATTCTTTCTCTTACAGTGCTTTACAAACCCCTCGAGGAAATGCCAAATGCTACAGGAGATGCTGTTGGATCAGAGGTAAAGCTACTATCTAATGAATGATTCTGCTCTAGTTTTAGGGTCCAAGAGACAACTGTGGGAATTGGGGACACCCGGGGTTGGGTTCAGTTCCAAGTAGCTCCTCTGCCTGCACAGAAAAATCCCCACAACCCTTAGAATCACAGCCACATAAATTATTGCAGCTCCTGAACAGAAATGCTCATTAATTTTCTGTAAGCAGGCTAAGTTGACTGCTTATGCCAAATGTTTTATATAAAGAAGAAACAGGATTTTGAACCAGCTGAAGCAAGCAGTGCATATAACGTATTTCTAGTGTGACTAAATTAATTGTTAGCATCCTCCACCAGCTTGTCTCTGTTTGGCAATGGACTCAGAGTTGCAAATCTAGATAAAAATCATTTCAGAAATCCGATTGGCAATAACATAATTCTGGGAGAAGTCAAAATGAAAGTAATGAGCTAAGGAACAAAGCCACGTTTACAGAATATTTTCAGCCCAGTCTTCTGCTGAGACACCCTCAGATGTTCATTTCAGAACTGCTTTCCCAGAAGAAAGCAGGAGCCAAATATTTTAACTCATTAGATATACTTGAACTCTTCGCTGCAGTATTGTGCTGTTTCACATCCAACAGACTCCAAATGGCTCCATGTGGATGCAAAGTATGTCCACACAAAGGTCATCTGCAGGATTAAACCAAAGCATTACAAGGGAGGCAAGGGGAAACAGTCCAAGTTAATTTAATTCTCAAGACAGCCCTTCAGCCCTAAGCAAAATACGAAGCAAACTCTGAACACAGCAACGCAAAGCATTTTCCCTGAAGTCTAAGGACAGGGCTTAATCTTTTTGATACAGCAAGAGTGGTCTTTCCTTTTGATCAGGTGGGGACAGACTTAGATTTCAGGCCTACATAACAGCCTGAGGTGTATCATTCAGCTTCTGTAAAGATAATTAGCCTTAATAAATGGACCTGATTAATATAAAGAAAATCCCTCCTTCTTGATATGCCGGATTCCTGTTTGCTCTTCTCATTCCCAGACCTGTAGGACCAGTTGCAGGAGCAACAGGTTCCATTCCATTTGCAATGTGTCAAGCTCCTCTTTTAGAGACATCTTTAAGATGTACAGAAATCCTGATAAAAGCCAGAAAAAAAGAAAAGACCTGCATCAGTCATCATTTGTCACAGAATATTAGGGGTTGGAAGGGACCTAGAAGATCATCTAGTCCAACCCCCCTGCCAGAGCAGGATCACCTAGACCAAGTCACCCAGGAACAGATCCAGGCGGGTCTGGAATGTCTCCAGAGCAGGAGACTCCACAACCTCCCTGGGGAGCCCATTCCAGGCTCTGGCACCCTCACTGTGAAAAAGTTTTTCCTTGTGTTTACCCTAAACCTCTCTTGTCAAACTTCTCTATTTGATCAGATGGTTTTTTGCACTGTTGATAGCCTCTATGTTTATTTAATATTTTCCCTTATTTATTGCAACAGTTGTTAAAACGGTGCCAATACAAGAATTTTCTTTAATTTTAGTCATAGTGCCTTTTGAACCGTGTGAAGCACAAGAGTTAAAGAAAAATAAACAGATTACTGCAACTTTCTGCATTTCAAAACAGAGGTAAATAACAGCTGTGCAGAGCACAAGACCCGTTCCAGTAGTTAGCTGCTTTAGCAAAGGGGATGAACTGAGTGGAAACACTGCAGCAGTCATCTTTTGGCTTTTCCTCCTGCAAGATGTTTTCTGACTCCAGCTCAGAGGATTATACTCTTCATGATCATAACAACATTGTCCTTACAAGAACAAAGATGAGGGCCAAGAGCGAGGCTCGCTGCTTGGGTCACTGGGCACGGATGGTCCTTGGTACAGTACAAAGACAGCTCTCTCCAACAGCTGCCTGCTCTGGCTACACCTGGAGCCAAGCAGTTACTCCAAAGGCTGCTGGGCTAGTGAAAGAGCCTCACCTTTTGTGCTACTCGGCATTGAGCAAGGGTGCAGAAACAACAGAGCCAGCTGGAGGATTTACTGTCTACAGGGAGACTGGCTCTTCTGGGCAAGGGATTGTGCTGGTCCATGATACTGGTCCCTGCAGCATCCTCTGCAGAGTGTTGCTGGGACACCCTTTTACTGTCAGATGTGGCACTCACTGCAGAACAGACTGACAGGCTGCTCTAAACTTTGCCAGGGCTCACGTGCCACTCAATAGACAGCAGCCCACTTAGCAGACAGGTATTTTGGTTCTTCTCTATAAATGCCAGAACCTCATCCTCATAATCTATGTTCTGGACTATTGGAGTCCTTGCTTATTCTGCATTGGTTTCCTCCAAGGCTTTTCAGCCTCTGCTCATCCCATTTCCATTGACTATGCATAGGATATGTGCAGAATCTAAACGTTCCTTAGTATGTTGGCTGGAAATGCTTTAATTAAATGGAGCTCAAACTCCCTTCTCTCCTCCTGGCTTTTAATGAAAAGACTTGCTTTTGATTCCTATTCAGAGCAGCAGCACTGCTGAAATACTGAAAATGTTAATGGATTAGCAAAGCATATGCTGGGTGCTCTCTTTCAAAAACCTGAATGTCTTATTCACCTTTAGTTTAGCTCACTGCAAATCCAGGAATGTGGGGCTCCTGCTGCAGATAAAGGTGTCCACCATGGCCACTGCTGCTAACTCCATGTGCAAGCAAATCCCTACAAATCTGGCTGCAATAGGACTCTATTCCTGGGCAATCAGGGAGCCTAATAACACAGCCCCCTAACATCCTGAGGCAAGGGAAATTTTCTGCCTGCCTCATGCTCTCCAAGAGCACTAGACACCAAGGATGGTATTCATGACACCTGATTTTACCCACCTATAAATTATTCATCTGATGTGAGCTAATCAGCCAGGCTGTATCAGTAGTCAGTGAAAGGAGACACAGAAGCTGACCAGACACTTCCATGTCACTATTTAAGATGGTTTGCATCAGCTTCCCAGCATTCTTAATTCTCTCCACTTACTGTTTTCTGCCAGAGCCCAGGCTACTGTAACTCTAATTACATATTTTTAGCCCCTTCCCTTTCTGTCCACTCTTGTATTGCGAGAATTGCAGTAAAAGACACACTTGAGTGCTGTATGTAAGGCAGCAGCCCTTTGATGACTAGCAGGGACAGCTGTGCAATTCAGCTCTATCTAACCACACATATACAAGTATTAATTAGTTCTATATTAAGAAAGAAGTATGACACGAGTTAAGAGGAAGGCTTTCGTCCAAGTGTGTAGGGGGAATTTTCTTCTGGTAGCATTGCTGTTAACCAAGCATGTTAACTGAGACATTTCAATTATGGTAATTAGTTATTTCCTAATTCTTTGGCTTATCACTTTATCAATTGTCATGCTGTTTTGTGGGGTGAGAACAACAGTGTCACCGTGCTGCAGGATCTGCTACTGAACGCTTGCCTTTAGGAAGGGAGAATTTTCTTACTCTGAGCAAGGCAGCAGGACTTGTATTTTGAAAGCTTCTGTGAAAGAAAATATTGATTTTCAGTTTAGTTTCATTCATCATGTTACAAAACTTAGCAGTTTGTCTGCTGGGGACTATATCAGGGATGGCTGTGACCCTGGAAACAATATGCCTAGTACCTGTCATTTTTATTGACAAAGACATTTGGTCCATTTAATAGTAACAAAAAACTGAGCAGTGGTGTCCACTAGCACAGGATATTACTGGATCTGTTTCACAAATGACTTGTAAATCCAGAGAGAAGTAAAATACTGAGATATAATTGACCTCTCTTGAGGTGACGAGTCAAGTATCATTTACTATGTGCCAAATGCATTACAACTGAATTCAGATCCTGACTTTTCACAATGCACACTCTCACAAGGGCTGGGGTTTTTTGTTCATTGGAGACCTCTTCTGTATGTCAGCATTATAGAAAGATTTTCAGTACAGATGTTTTCTGGCAAGAGAGAATGTATTCTGTAGCAAGGAGTGACTACGTCCTTATCTTCTTCACTGCTGGACAAGATGGTATCTGGAGATGTGTCCCTCTCATGGAACTGAGAACCAAAGCTTCCCAACAGTGGGTTATTTTTCAGTCCTCTTGGCTGTAAAGACAGCCTTCAGTGTGTGACTTGAACTGAGCCCACTGCAGTTATTCTCCTGATGCTGCCAGAAAGCAGCATGGAACAGTAACTGTTATCAAAGAACTGCTGCATTTCATCAGGGCCGGGATGTTAATTCAGAAAGCAAATACAGCTCAGGGCTTTCTCAGGGTGTCTGTCCTCAGGCTGAGTGTCCTCCAGAGGCACTCCAGAGGGCAAAGGTGCTCTGTTTACGAGTTTTATGAGCATTAGTGCTGCAGAAACTATGATTCAGAGACCCATCTAATAGAGGCAAAAAGCATGTGGCAGTGAGAAGGGCCTTCAGGAGACACCATAGGTGCCACAATGTGGAGGTAGCTGGGTACGGCCTCTGTGGATCTCTTGGTAGCAGCTTCTGCAAAGTGCTCCAAAGCCTGTGCATCTCTCACTGCACATTCTCATTTATCTGCTTGCCTGTGGTGTCCAGGAACAGACTCCCACGAGTTCCTGAGAACTAAAACTGCAGCTACCCACTCCCTTGTTATAAAACACTCTAGTTTTCCTGTGACAGTTCCTTTTGGTGGAACAGAGCAGTGCTGGGGAAGAGTCCTACAGCCCACTGAGAAGTCAAAGGCAGCATAAGGACTGAAAATCTGTGCTAGATATTGATGGTTACTTTACCATATGCATCTATGAAACAAAGAATATAGTCTTGAATATACTGCATATTTTTCTTCATCTTTGCAAGAAACCCCCTTTTCAGGTTTCTGTGAGGTTGACACCAAGATGCTTCTGAGTCACAGGACTTTTTAAAGGCATTTCATGTTGATTAGCAGGATTTCCAGTAGTATAAGTATGCCAATGAAGCCAAACAAACTAAAAAGCCATCTCACACACTCTTGTTTTAGCCCATGGGCAGATCAGGCCTCATTACTCCCATCATGAAGCTACAGTGGTATGTTCACTGCTATAAAGATCTGAGGGCCTTTGAGATATTAGTGGCATGTTAGATATCATATCCTATGTTCACTCCAGACTTCAGAGTTTTTCATAATTTCCTCTTCTGTGGAGAAATCCCTACAAATGTAAGAGCCAATTTCTAGTCACCTAAATGGTCGTACACATAGCTCAGAAATTCAGAATTAGCATTCAGTGAGCAATGCCCACAATATTTATTTTACCCAGTATATAACTGGGTGGAAGTACATGGCTCCATAATTATTTCAGGCTAAAAACATGCAAGTGTTTAGCACCGAACCAGAAGAGTCTCTTTTCCTGTTTTACCTCCAAAGTAGTTCTGTTATGAAGATCTATTCCCAAGCTAGCACATAGATGTCACTTAGAGACAGGTTGTAATGGGAAACATTTGCTTTTTGGCTAGATCAGTGCATTTAAATGGATCAATGATGAGATGCAGCTGTAGGGTGGAGGCTCTTTAAAAGCTGCACTTCCCAGTGCCAAACATAATGAAATACGGATGACTTCCAGTTAACATTTTGTTGATCTTTATATGAGGGGAAATTTAGCAACATGAGTATTTGATACTGTGAAGCTGTGCTGTGGAAAATAAAAAAAAGATATATGGAGATTGTAATTATAAGGCAGATATAGGAAGGAAGCAAAAGCTGACAAAATAGGTAAATGTGACAAGAGATGCAGATGATCAAAGATGAGTAAGAAATTACAAATGGTAAAACTCATAGCAGACAAGAGATTAAAAAAGCAGCAAGTGGAACAGATAGAAGGAGTAGTAGGGAAAAACCTATCAGTGAAAAATCAGTGAAAAACCAGGTGCAAGCAGAATAACCATTATATAAGAAGAAAATTCTTCAGGAATAAACTGTAAAGCTATGCACATTCAGAGCTAAGGTTGGCCTCAGTCTGAACTAAGGACTTATCAACACAGATAAAAGAATGTATTTTTTTTTACTATGCTCTACTCACAACTCCTGCTTTGGCTTGCATTAGTTACCTAAACTTACATGCTCACATATGTAAGAAAACGACTTCTGAAATAAATCAGATCAATCTTCTGCTTCCCAAGCAATTTCCTTTTTCCCTCTGTGTATCTACCACAGCCATTATCAGTTTATTTACCTTGTCTCTGACTGTAAGATAGGAAACTCTCAGGCAACTCATGCAGCAATAGTCCAAAAAAGAAACAGTCTTTTGCCAGCTGAGAAATGCAAAACACCACGTGGAGCTGCTCAGCTGAAAAAAGGAATAACATACACACACAAAAAAAAGCCCCTGACCTATTGTCCTCTTCTGCAAACTAGAAAATGAAGACAGTTCTGGAGAACATAAGGCAAATCATTTTTATCAGATCCTTAAATTTAAATAAAGTTATGTGTGTAGTTTCAGAAGGAATCCTCAAAACGTGACCCTGATTGAGTTCAGCTTTCTTCAGCACTTCAACCCCCAAAAATGCATTGCAGTAGAATTCAATTAGCTGGAAAAACATCTGTGTGAGGACAGAAAGAAAAACTGTGTAGACTAACAGTGCTTGCTAATGGGATAACCTGTAGTGGTATGTAACAGAAGGCTTGCAAAGTGTAAATGGACAAGAAGGTCACTTGTAGCTTCTCTGAAGTTCTCTCATCAGCTTCATTGCTTTTCCAAGCATTTGCACGACTGTAGAAAAGCTGTTTTATTGTCAGAAAGTCAGTATAGCTGGACCACGGGACTTTGCTAAAGACACAAACATAAATGAACTTGGCCTGCTGCTTTTCAGAACTGGAAACTTGAACCATTTGTAGGAAACAGGATCCTTTTGGGGCCAAATCCTAACTCCATTAACTGTATGTGGAGTTGGACCGTCTCTCACGTGCTGCAAAGAGTGAATTGTGACAACAGAAGCTGTTTCTAGCAAGTAGCTCACAAGAAATTAATGGGCTGTCTGCAGGAGTCCCTGTTACAGCAAGGCTACATGAAGCATTTTGCATTTTAAATTGCTTCAGCTCTGCCATCTAGGGGAGCTCAGCCCAACAGGGTATATGGCAGAGGAAATAACGAGGAATTGGTCCAAAACAAAGACTCATTTTGGCAGAAAAATCCTGTGACAGTCCCCAAGCAGGTCTGCAATGCAGGAAGGAGGAGGGCCCGTGGGGAACTCCTCTGGTTACCCAAGCAGGCTGGAGCTCTAATATCACCACAACACAGAAAAAATGACCAGTTAGAGCCACATTAGCATCTCAACCTGCCCATGAGGGGAACACAGTGCAGCTGCAGGTTTGGCAGTCCTGCGTGAGCAGACCCTAACCAAGGCATGTCATTTCATTTCAGAGTAAGAGAAACTGAGACTTAAACTGTCTTTCAAAACCATCTAATTCATCCCTTTCCAATTCCAACTGGGTTGCTCCCAGCCCTCTTTTCTTTAGTGATTTATCTGGTCTAATTTTAAATGACTCGAGCGATGGAGTTTCCACCACTTCCCGTGGGAAATTAGTCCATGGTCTGATAGACACGGCTAGGATATTTTCCTGATGTTCAACCTTCAGTGGTTTTCCTTTGTTCAGTTTAATCTCATTACTCCCAGTTATTCCCCATCGGTCAGTGCTAAGCACTCAGCTCCCCTCTTTTGTGTTTACACCTTCACAGTTGGTTTACAGTTGTCTTTAGGACAATCTGGTAGACCTGACTGTGTGTTATTCACCTTCTCAAATGAAGAGATAAAGCAAAGCATCTAAGGATAGTACAAGTTTAGCCTTAAAGGATGTTTTTAAGACTTGATCTACTTCCATTCACCAAACTTAGCTGAGACCTGCTCACTTTTTTTTAGGATGCAGTGACTGGTGACCCCACCTAAACCAACCACCTCTTTCTTACCTGTGTCAGAACGATGGGACACAAGTTATACAGCGTGGGAGTAACAGATGTGGGAAACCAAAATCAGGGTTCTATAAGAGGACACTGAAGCTCAAGAGTTGCAAGAAAATGTGTTTAGTGGAGTGGCTCTAAAAGATTACCAAAAATACTTCAGTGTGGGTGCTGCACTAGCTCAGCTTAGGAAATACCAGACAGTGGCAAAGAGAAGTCAGAATTTTCACTTGCAAGGAATATAACAAATCTGAAGTCAAAAGGCTGGTGAATCATTAGCAGGGAGAAAGCTGCTGAAATGGTATTTATGGTGAGTTCCTACAAAGGCAAAGTACAGAGAGGGAAGAAAAGGTGACTGAAAGTAGCCATTTCTTGAATTTACAGAAAATGATGAAATGAGGATGAGGCTTCCTTGACACCTTGTAAGAAAGATTAAAGATGTGAAAGCTCATACAGAATTCTGGAAACTAAATGAAAGCACGAAGAGTAACCTGAACAAATCTCTTGAAAGTAGGAGACAGATCAGAGGAGGGAGCAGTAGCATTAGCTAGAAATAAATCAATAGAGGCTTTTGTGGGACCCTTAAGAGATAACTGGGTTTTCTGGCAGCTTGGGCTGAGATCAATAGAACAGTCTGTTCCTTGTTAGCCTTCATCATAAGGAGGCTGCTGAGAACTGTTGCTTCTCCTTCCCCAAGAGCTCCTGTCTTTAAAACACCCAAGTTTTACAAGTATCAGTTCAAAATATTTTAAAGTGACAGTTTAAAATCAGAATGAAAGATTCATCCTACCTCCAGTCCCAAACTTTAGGGGAGTCATGAGCTAAGTAAACTGATTCAGTGGCACACAGGTAGCAGGAGCCAAATCAGAGAAGATCTAGGGCAGCACTGAAGAAGAAAACAATGAGCAATGATTGGAGATATGCATCTCAAGGAGCAGACCCACAGCAAGGATGAGAGAGCACCTGGATGAGTAAATGGAGTCAAGGACAGATTTCTTAAGGTGGGAGAGACTAAAGTATCCTTGGGAAGCATTGCTCCTTGCACCTGCAAAGACACTGCTCTCACATTACTTTTATCAGGGATATAATGACTAACTCTGTGGCACCAGCATTATCAAGGGCCACTCAAACAGCATGTGCACAAGCTCTGGGCTCTTGTCCTTTGCACACGACTGAAAACATGAAGAACATTCAGATAACAAGTAGGACAAAAAACCCCCCAGTTGTTATGGACTTGGGAATGGCAGCTCCATGGGTGCTGCATTGCCCTTCAGCCAGTCTGGACTGCAGTGAGGTGTAGGAGAAGACTTTTCTGACTTATCTTCATGAGCTAAGTGCAAAGTTATTGTTGTTATGTGATGGGCTAGTGATAGAAACAGGGTGAATTGGTCTGGAGACAGAATCTGGTTTCAAGCAGCTCAATTCAGATAACTTCAAGCAGGGAGACAGACCCCAGCCAGACACATCCAAGCCCAGAGATACATTTTAAAGCATAAGACATTCAGAATCTTAAATTTTAGGTGTTTAAACTCAATATCCTGTAGTGTTGTAGATAACTCTCTGTAATGTATGTTTAAAAAATAATTCTCTCTATGATCTCTTGCTTTTTTTTTTGTTTTAATGCACATATTCTTATTGGACAGACTGTAAGATTTCAGATGGTCCCTTTTCAGCTTGATTTTCTATGTCACAGAACAAGCTGAAACTCCTGGTGTTGCCAGGGTTGCCAGCATTCCAGGTCTCAGGCAGGAGTGAAGAAAGGCTGAAAAATGGCAAAGATCTCAGGTTGAGCTTTCTGAAAAAGAAAATAAATCTGGAGTTATGCTGGTAGATAAGAGTTAGGAGTTGTCAGGCTTTGTCATTTTTATTTCATCTGGAAAGCAATAGTACAAATATAAAAATATAATGTAGGCCAAAATCTAGTGATCTGTTGTAATTCTGCACTTTGCAGTAACTCCACCTAAGCAATTTGTCTAGATCCTATTTGGCTGGGCTGCAGTGACGTGGTATGCAATTGCACTGGGTTATCCACTTTAAGGATCAGCCTCCAACTCAAAATGATAAGAGAAATGTCAGGATGCAAAGCAAGAATCTGTGATTCACAAGATGTCACATGCTTCAATTTCTTGACGAAATTTCTGAAATGGGAACCAGCTGCTCCTGGTAGTAATGCAGCATCTCTTATTGGAAAGTCAAACAGCTATTTCAATATAGTCTCAGGAAAAAAAAAAAGCTAGAAAAAATAAATTCTGCCAGAAGGTTCAGCAGCAGTCCTGTGAGACCAGGAAGGAAGTACAGCAGATCCTTCAGAGCCTGAGAGCCCAGCAGAAGGCTGCTAGTTCCAGTGAAATTAAGACAAAGCAGCATTAACAATAAAACAAAAAATGAAGACAGTAAAAAATATGCAGTGCAGGGCAAAAGGGGTGCCCTTAGGAAGAGACAAAGGTGCAGCAAGCAGACTATGGTTCTGGAAGTTGGTCTACTGAGCAGGAGGTTGAGTAGCTGAACCCCAGCACAGCTGGCTGGTGCTGTGAGGAGGGTGTCCCCTTAGGGTGCTGCTGCTAAACAGGACACTCTGCCAGGGCAGTGCTGCTGCTGGAGATGAAAAACCATCGATTCTGTGGCTCCTACAGTACCTTGTTTCCACTTGTTGTGCCACCCTCCCAAAGAGCTTCAAAGGATCTCTAAATTCAGGGCTGCAAATTCTGTTTTTGAAACAGAAAATCTAAAACTCTGTGCTTGCCCACGACATGTATTTATGTTGTGGATGCCAGCTCAGAAACGTCTGCAGGGGACCAGCTTGTAATACTCTTATCTAAAGTAGCACTTTGCTCTTGGATGTCACTCCACTTGGCTGTCCACCCAACTAGATGAACTTTCATGTTTTTCAAGAGTGATTTGAAAATATTAATAATAGGAGGGAAGATAATATCCAGAAAGAAGGAGAGGGGTAGAAATTGGCCTCAAGCAATACACATTATTTGGGTGGGAGGTGCTGAAAGCACGCGACTGTTGCTTTTGATTTTAATTGCAATAGATTTAAGGGAGTTGCAATTAATATGATATGAAATCTCAGATGGAATGGCCTGGCATAAACTGAGCCTGTGGTTAGTTTAAACATCTATCATGCTGACCTCTCGTAAATCAGGGTCAGGAAACAATGAGAGGGCAGTCGAGTGTTTGCGCCGTTGTTTGCTGACTGGCTATTCAAAGGAATGCTGGAAGAATGTGCCAAGAATCTGGCTTTGTCAGGAAAAAAAAAAACCTCTTGTTTTTGAGAAGACTGACAGACCTTTAGAGACAAAGAGGAGCAAGCTGGAGCACAGGTGAAGAAGACTAAAGCCAGAAGCAGGACTTCTGGAAGTTGCTCCAAGTGGTTCAAATAATTCAGGAGAGGCAGAAGGCAGCAGAGTGAGATCTGGGGAGTGGGAGCTCGGGGGGGGGTTATGGCATCTGGGCACCCCCTAAAGCCTGTGCAGAGGCCAGACCAGTTCAGAACTGGGGGAAGCAAAGCCAGGGTTGCTGAGGGAACTGTCGATGGCAATGCCCTGAGGGAAGCAGATCAATGAGCTCTGGCACTGCCATGGAATCTGGCCCAGCAACCAAGACAAGGCCCAGCATATATTACATGCTATTGTTATGGCCAGATGGGCTCAAATGAGGAAAGATATTCCTCTAGAGCTGGTTGTTCTCACCTGAAGGCTGCCTTATTGTGCCAGAACAAGCCATTGGAGCAAGAGACAACAGTTGTATTTGCTGGAATCAGGAGCTTAACCTGGGGCCTGTGAGTTGTGTTCAGTTGCTCTGTTTCTCTGTAGGAATGGGGCCCATTCACTATGGTGTTCGTTTGCTATTCAAATACAGAAAACATGCAGCTCCTACTTCTTGTGCAGCTTTACTCACAGTTTTCACCATCTATTTTGACTTGACAAAATGCTTTTGTCCTTCTGCATGAAGTCATTTGCATGTCTTAGAGACTGCTGAAGCTGAGACAGTCTAAACAGTTTAAGAGATGGAAAACAACCCTGGTAAATCTGCACCAGACCAAAAACTTCAGATGAGCCTGAGGAGCTGCTGCCATGACATGCCTTGGCTTCCTTCTTCCTTTCTAGGCAGGAAACATATTCTTATATCTGACTCTTTTTCTATAAATACATGGAGCACAAAGAGGAAAACACTCGCTAGCTTTGGACTCCAGCTTGCAACCAGTGTGGAAAAATGTCAGTGTATTTTGAGGCATATTTTGTCTAGGCTGCTGCAAGGTATGGCCGAGGCCTGACAGAATCAACTGGGTGCCAGACCTAACTGGATAAACCCTCTCCTGTGCTTGTCTGAGTACTGGAGCTAGAAATACTGCAGCAAATCGGGGTGTTTGTTGTGCAGATTTACATCTCAATGTCTGGATTCATCCTCCAGCTGCAGCTGCTGACTAACTCCCAGGAGCAAAGGAAACCCCATAGGGTGGTGGTGGTGGCAGAGTCCTCTCTCCATGCCTTGCAAGCCACTTATCTTCTCCACCCTGATACTTCTGGACACAAATGAGAGATTTTTCCCTTAAATTAAATATTTTACACACTTCTTAAAATCTCCCATTAAAGACCAGCAACTGCCACCCAGCAGTGTTTGTGGAATTTGTTTTCTCTAAAGGTAGCAAACTCGCTGGTGTTTGTGCCATGTCTCCAGATCAGCCTTTGTTTCTCTCCCAGCAACTGCTGAGCTTGTGAATTGGTTTCTGCCCAGCACGGACTATGAGGAATTGGGAGACAAAAATAAAGATCTAAGGAATGGGCTGAAGTCTGAAATGGGAAGACCTGAAATCCTCAGAAAAGAAGACAGAGAGACTGTTAGGAACAACACTAAGACCTATTCAGATGGATAACACAGGTGTCCAATGTGGTTAAGACACAGAGAGATTCTGATTGACCTTAGAATGCTGAGCCTGACTCCTACACAGCTAGGGCACAATTGTACTGGAAGCTTAAATTGGGTGTTTGCAGTTAAAGCTTCAATGAAGTTAACAGCATCATGATATTATGTGAAATACCTGATGAAGGAAGATAAACTATTTCAGTTTATTATGGGTTTTTTTCCCACATGGCACACTTGGGCCCAGGACCAAAGTTGTTTTCAGCAGAAAGCCTTTCATCTCCACACTCATTCAGAAGGTCATATTTAACTGATTTTAATATCCTTCCTGTACACTCCCTGGTGGATCCATTCCAATCAATACTCTACAGTTACAGGTTCTTAGTGATGCTTCATTTTTTTTACCTTCCTTGATTCTTCTGTTGCTCACGCTACTGTTGAATATTCCTTTGTATCTGGTCTTCTTTTTGTCTCTCTCTGCTAGGTTTTTGCAGAGCTATTATTTCCAAAAGCTAAATTTTAAGCACTCTCACCTCATTCCAGATTTCCTAAGAAAAAGCAGAAACGCTGCTATAATATTTCTCATGAAAACCCAAACAAATAGATCAATTAAACACTTGCATGATTCAGGGAGACAAAGAGATATTCATCAAAGAATGACACAATTGTACTTGCCTCTGCTTTTGGTTCTGGTACCTCCGCTTTTCATTTCAAGTTATATTCGTGCATGTTTCCCTGGTCTATCCAGATTAGAAAAGAACTGTATTTTCAAAGGTACATAATCACTGAAGGATGCAGCTGGGCACCCACCCAAGCAGGTGAAATCCCATCTAATTTTCTTGGATGCTTAAGCACCTTTGAAAATCTGTCCTTGTACGTTTCAGAACAAGGGCTTATCTTTCCTGGAAAACAACAAACATTTCTGAGTGTCATTAAAAACTACAGGACTGGCAACAATTTGGGTAAAAGACACCAGGATAGAACACAGATAAAAATAGGATGTACCTGGAGAAAGGTAATCTGAAGAAGAGAGATTCTCAGTAGTTAAGGAAAAATTACTGAGAAAATGTGCTTCAAGACGACTCTGTTTTCTGGCATTGCTTCCAGAACATATTAGCTAGATTCCAATGTTTTTCTATGCAAATTCAGTATCTGGGAAGCATAACATACATCTTCCAGCAATAGAGTTGACCCTTGTATAACCTCATGACTTAATAGTGCTGACAAATGTACAAAGCTTTAACAGCAGGACCAATGGATTTTGGAATGTGTAGTCATGATTTAATATAATGAAATTTGCCTCAGTATTAGAAATGAGGTTTTCTTACCATTATCAGAGGCACAATCACACAAGTCTTAGGGTGACTGCTGGATCACAATATTGAAGTCATTTTTGTCTTTTTCTGTTATGGAAAAACAGGCAAAAACTTTTATGCCACTCCTGAAACAAAACTAAAGGTCAGCCTTTGAAAGGCATCCAAACCCTTTTCTCTCTTAGTATTACAAATAAATTGCTGTAACTGCAAACTCCAGTAGTTTGTCAGTAGCTCACTGCTCCATGCAGCAGCAGGAGGAACAAGGCACAACAGCAAATGTTTAACTAATTGAGTCTAAGTTTCTGCAGATTTGGAACCCCCTTTGTGTTCCAAAACAACCACTGGCAACAGTGAAAAGTTCCTGTGAAGGTACAAAGAAACCAAGCACTAGTTCATCCACAGAAAGGAAGGTAATGTCAGCCAATACTTCTTAACAGCAGAAATTATATCCAAACTATGGCTAATAACCTTCAAGGGTCTTATAGACCCTCACCCTAAACAATATTGGATGTTTAATAAAAAAAAATTATATATATATAAAAAATAAAAAGCAAAATAAAGAGCAACCTTTCTTCAGTTTAGCATTCCCTGTTCTATTTAGATTATCTTTCCCCTCTCGTCATTTATGGCAAGTGCACAACGTGGTTCTTTTTTAACAAAGAATTATAATTTTAACACCACCAAATAATTCCACAGTATAGTTTATGGCTTGTGATCAATCTTTTCTAGCTGGCCCTCTGTTGTTGGGATGTTCTGGCTGCTCTGAATACCCCTGGCAAGCAGAGCAGTGCTCCCTGGCAGCACAAATACTGCTAGTTCAGGTACTGGGCCAGCTGTACGTGGTAACTCCAGAGGCAGACACGTAGCATGAAATGAATAGTTGTGAAAGGTGCATGAAATCAGCAGGGAAGCTTTTCTTTTCCTCCCCATCATTATCATTTTGCTGAGAGGATGGGTAAAGCACCTGACACTGCTTCCATCACCTACAAGGTTCTGAGGGGGGCACTGAAATAAGCACAGGAAGGAAGAGGCTGACTCTGGTTCCCTGGTGCTCTCTGGGGAGTGCAGCCAGACTAACCTGTGCAAGACTGAACTGAGGCAGACACACCTGCACCACCTGAGAGCTAAGGTGCATCATCTGCCTTCAATCTAAGGAGGAAAAGAATGCAGGATACCTTTCACAGTACTCTTAGAGATTGCATTCATCTCAGACATTTATATCAGAGGTTTTGGAAAATATTTTAAAAAGGAAATGAAGGGAAGAACTTTACCAAATGTGATAGTTTTACAAAAGCTCTAGCTCTTCACAGAAAGTGCAGCTACTTGGAAGAGCCTGAGCTGAAAAGTAAAATCACTGAACAGAAGTAGTTCTGTTCTAACTCAAACCAGGACATTTTCTACCTTGACATGTTTTCAAGATTCTCATTTCTAACTGACACTGAAAATTAAAGTTTTCCAGGTAGCTGAAATCAATTAAAGTCTGCATCTGTGACAAGTTCCATTAAAATAGGGGGTTTCACTGCTATTTCATGTGAGAAAATAAAATGCAACTATATGCAGAGAAGCTGATTTGGCCTTTATGTTCTTCAGTCTAAAGAAATATTAACATGTAAAACTCCAATATTTCTATTGAAATAAAATTGTTCTTCTCACCAGAGAGGGATAATGTTGACCCATGACATAAGTACATATCCAAGTGAAGTATTCTACTGTGTATAAACTGTGATGATTTGTCTCCTTCACAGATCAGGAACTGTTCTGCAGCTGAGTATCACATACAGTTAATATCCTTTGGTAGAAATGCTGGAATTTTACATTATAGAAAGCTAGTAATGAAACTTTGAGGATTAACATAGCATGGTCAGGAAATAGAACACTAATGGTAAGCAACTGAAAAAACCCAACAGTATTTTCTACTTTTTCAGCTGGAAGGGCTTTGAGCAGAGTAATAGGGATGGCAACTGAGATACCTGGAGATGCTCAGCTATATCAAGGTACAAAATTGAAATATGGCATTAGAAGAAAAACCAGAAGCATTAAGTAAAACCTTAACACTCTCATAAAAGAGATGAAGTTCTTTTCAGCAGCTTCTTCCAGGAGCTGTATGGATCTGCTTTCCTCTCTAAAAGAGAAGACAGTTATTCAATGAGGGAAAACTTTTCAACAGGTCTCTTTAAAAATATAGGTTAAATGAGTAAGGAAGAGAGGGCTAAAGCATTTCTCTAGCAATCAGTTTCTCTGATCTTCATGCCACTGACATAATGGATTTTATCCCATTAACAATAGCATATGAGCCCCAGGATACATACCTGAGGTATGTTTAGATTACCAGTCAAACACTTCTTTTTGAGGAACTTTTAGAGGATGAGCAAAATATCACTGAAGCAGGAAAACAAACAAAGGTGCAATGCAGCAAGTGTTGTTAAGGTTTATTAGTTTAAAGGAATCTAAAGCCAATACCAACCTGCCTCTTACAGTTGAGAGCAAAGCTATTGATAAACAGCTACTTTCTTTGCATTGGCTTCCCCTGGGAAGCTGTTGAGAACAGTTACATACAGGACAGAATTACATTTCTCACACTTAATACAGCATGTAAATTAGCAAATGTCTTCAAACACAGTGTATAAGGGAAGGAAGGAATCTCTAGACTCTACAGTATTCATGTGTTAGATGCTTTTCTGTTTTTCTCTACATTTTGTTTTTGTATACAACATTGTCAGATCTGTATTCTTTGTTGTCTTTAAAAAATGTTAAAAAATACAGCAAAGCACTATGTTGGTTTTTTTACTTGTGTCCTGTAGAAGTAAGGGGATACCACAAAGAAATTGAAACCTGCTTGGCATTGGCATGTCTTGATTTAAGCACATTCAACAGGTTAGATCTATGGATCCATGACACATCAAAACCATGACAGCTTCCAATCTCAGATCAACTGCATCTTGCCAAGGTTTGTTTTGTACCAGCACTTCAGCACATTCTGAGAGTAAAAATTCTGCTCAGGAGAGGCAGCAGTGAACTGCTAGAAATGTGCTACCATCCAACATACAGCTTCAGCTGCAGTTGGGAAGTACGGAATTAAATCAAACTAATGCTTTCAGTCTAGCAGCAGTGTACCTGACCAAGACTTAAGGGATGCTGGAGTCAATAACATTCTGTAAAATAATCTTTATGCACAGAATGGCCCTTTGGGGTGATCTTACATGACACAGTGAAGTACCTGAATTGCAATGGGTACAATGATGGACTGAGAAGAAAAGGTGCATTCACAGTGAGACTTGAGGCAGACATATTATTAGTCAAAAGGCATCTTATGTGGTAATTTTAATACTTAAAAAGGTTATAAAAAGCTGTCTACTTCACATTTTAGATAAGAGCTCTCACCTCTGCTAGTATTAATCAGTATCTCTTGAGTAAACCCCTTATTATACTGAGTTGAAAGAAACCCAAGTCAGCTGAACTGCTCTTCTGGGAGATGCTTGAGGGAGTGTAGTCAAATTTCTCCTTCACTGAGCTTTTGGATCTTCAGGTGAGGATGTTGCTGCTTCAGACTCTGTACTTTGCTTTGCCATGATCATTGATAACACATATGTGCTGAAAGAAACGTAAGACTGATCACAAGAGCACATCTGATGGCATTAGTACCTAGCAATGATTTGCTCAGAAATACTTCTGCCTGAGAAAACCTACTCACCCCTTCCTTTCCTGGAACTGAGGTCTGATTGCACTTTCCAGCTACAGGAAATTTTTCCACTTGCAGTTCCCAGCTTTGAGGTCCACCCCTGGGAGTAACCCAGGAAGCAAAAGCAAGGCTTGCACCCTTTCCCCATCACTATCTCACTGAGAAAAGGGGAGGCAACGCAGCACTAACAGTCCAAACCTGCCTGAACTCTAGCTGAGCTTCACTTTTTACTGCTAGCTCTGCACACAGAAGGAATGGTGGAGCAGTGAAGTCCTCTGTTTACAGCAGAGTTAGGGCTCCTGCTCTTAGTGGGAAGAGATGGGAAGGGACCATTCCCAGCACTGAGCAGTGACTGCTGTGGATTGTTTGAGGTTTTTCAGGGAGTTCTGCACTCACCAAAAGGATGCCAACCATGACTTATTAAGGCCTCAGGGAGGAGGCAAATAATGGAGCACTTAAGACACCCTGGAAAAGTGATTTTTTTTTTAAAAAAAAGAAACTTACATTTAGATCTCTGAAGTGCTCGTTGTAGTCTAAGGCATAACCTACCACAAATAAATCTGGAATTTCAAATCCATAATCTGCATTGAGACAAATAACAAACACCATGAATACAAGATCAGTGGCAATTCTATAGGCCTTAAATTCATGTGCTGGTTCTCTGAGAAGCAAACTGTAGATCTATGTAATCAGTTAAGGGTACACTGAGGTCAGCAGTAGCCCTGTGAGCAGTCCCTGCTCACAGTCTATTTGTGACAGGCATGTGAACAACCAGTGGAGAGAGAGTCATGTACAGTTCTCAGTGGCACCACAGCCTCATTGGGTAAGGGAGCCAAAATCTGAGCTGAAAAATTCTGCCTATGTTTGGAAGCTCCCTTAGTATATCTGTGTGATTACAACTGTCCAGTACCATCCTAATGATGGGAAAAAAAAGTACTGTGTTAATTGAAAAGTAACTTGAGATTTACATCTTGTCTCCTGAGAAGAGCAAAAACTCTTTTGCATATTATGCTACCAAAACAGGTCAAATGCTCCCTCAGATAAAGCCCCAACTTCAAGAAGTCTCATGAACATGCTTAGCAAAGTAAATGCATGCACTGTAGCTGAGCATACAACTCACACCCTTCAGGCTAAGCACAGGCATGTATCTTAAGGACTGTGAAAGTCTGTGCAGTACCAGTGCTATCAAAAAAAGTTAGACTCTTTCCAAATGATTCTCCAAGTAACTAGAGAAAACCACAAACTTATGGACACAAAAACAGATCAGCACAAAAAATTATACAGGCATTCAAGTAAGGAATATATTCAGTTAAAAATTGTGGATGAGATTTTGGAGTTAGTGAGCAAATGGCACAGCACTAGCAGTGATATACAAGTGTTATAAAATTCATCACAGTATGAATAAAAAAGGATTAAACCTGTTTCATTTTAGAAGTTTTTACATAAAAAGATGATGAAGTCATCTTCATGAAGTCATTTTATTGTATTTTTTATATGTTCACCATTAGTGAATCCAGTTGGATATATATGTTATTTCACTGGATTACATTCTAAATGTTAAAAATGCCACTGTGTCAAACACTGCCCAACAAAACCTTTGGGTCACAGTTGAGATCATTGGGCTAAACCCACAGGACCATGCCCAACAACGAGTAACTTTTGCTTCATAAAGTTCCCCTTTCTCCCACATCTCAAATCAAGACCCTTCATGCTGCCTCCTTGTACTCACCTGCCTACTCTGCTTCTACCCTCCTCCCCAGCACAGCTGACCAGAGCCTTCTTCAGTAGCAAATACTGGTCAGTCTCTTCTAGATGGATGTATTCTTTTCAGTATTTAGCCACATACCTGTCATTACATCATTATTCTAAAAAGTCTATTTAAAAGTGTTATTTTGTTATAAAAATGTAAAACTTGTGAATAACTAGGTGACAATAAAACACCCTTCATGCTCAGTTGGAATTCTGCAGATTCTCCAAAGAGATGTAATGAGGAAGGAAAAGGAAGATGGGGACTTTCTCTTCTATATAATTTGTCAGAGACAAAAGATAAAACACACCTTTCATGGATACAATTCAACCCTTTCATAACTTCCCTCTGAAGTCAGTACTCTGCAGAAAACATCAGACTATAAGGAGGCTCAGCTTTCCAAACCACAATTATACAAATGCTAGTTGCATCCCATAGTCCCATTGGCAACTGGCATTTTACAGTGCTTCCAGCAGTCCCCAGAATGGCAGGAGCATGAAAGGCAAGTAGTAGAATAGTGGTAACTTGGTAACTTGCACAACAACACTTACAGTCTGGTCTGTAGCCATCAGGCCGAGATGTTCTTTTCACCAACAAACTGTAATTAAAAACACAATAAACCTAATGCAAATCTAGATATTTACCCAAAAAAACAGGCATAAAACCTACTCTCTTTATGAAAACAACTTCTGAGGATGTGAATCACCATCCTCACTCTGCTTCTCCTCCCAACAACAGCCTGCTGGCAGGGAAGAGACAGGTGTGTTGCCCTTCAAAGCCCATCAGTGGCAGTCTTGCAGTGGCTGAGGGCTGACTGGCAGTGCAGAAGGAATCAAAAGCATTTCCTCTCCTTTCCTCCACCCTCCTCTGGGTGAGTGGGGCAGCTCCTCTGCAGAGCTCCCCATGCTGTACTGCAGCATTGAACTAAAGCAGGATTTTGGAATACTGAACCTCTGTTGGGAAATATGTTGGGCTCGACTAATAAATCACTGAGTTTTGTGATCCTTTCACTCACCTTGCCACTTTAATCATTTTTGGCTTGTATTTTTCTATATTATTAAGCAGAACCTTCATAGTCCTTCCAGTTCCAACAATATCCTTACAAAACATGAAAAGCAGAATAAGTAAAAAACAAAGTAAAGACAAAATAAGGAAATCTGACAAGTGACTGATCAATTCTACCTTCTTATTTTGTGGAAATTATTATATTTTTCCCAGTGTATTGTGAGCCACATCCAGGAAACGTTTATAATTAGGCTCACACTCTTTGAAGCAAGCACTTTCTACTCATAAAATAACCAGTTAAAGGGCTGTCTGCTTTCTCTTGAAAATAGCCATGTTTCTAGTACTTGGGACATAACATGGGACTGGATGTGACAGTGTAGTTTTGTCATTAGCAAACCTCTCCTGTGCTGCCCAGCTCTCACAGCAGTAGTGAGCCATGCTGTGGGCATTACTTGTGTCTGGCACAGCCACTGGCACTGCCAAACACAGAGCTCCTCACAGGCATCAGGGTAACCATTCCTCTCAGTGGCTGATGGCTTTTCCCCCTCCTTTGCTCAGAAAAGGCACCCCAGCATTTATACATTTCCTTCATCACACTATCCAGCTTGCTTCCCACAGGCAGACTGGGCCTGAAATGCCAGTCAGACCCTGACACATTCCCCAACTGTCCCAGTTGCTTTTCCAACATTTCAACAGAGAATCAACTACATTCACTAAGAGAGAATTTGCAGCACCAGTGACATTTTTTTTCCTCTACAACTGAACAGTGCTGCTTTACATCAGGAGGTATCTGTGATGGGCCCTCCCCAGGGGACTCTGCAGGATGCAGTGCTAACGAGCAGGAGACATGAGGGCTTGAGAAAATCACTGACAATTTCAACCACTGTGTCTACAACCCTGGGGTTGTAAAGCATGTGCAGGGCTGTGCTACTGTTCCAAAGTCATGCAACTGAGAAGTTCAGGGAATCACTGCCTTGATTCATTGTCCTGCAAGGAACAGAACAACTGGCAGAACAGGAGTTGATCAAACCACAGAAAGAACAAATCAAATGACAACAGAAACAAAGGCTCCTGGGTATCACAAAGCAGAGTACCAATTAGGGCAGCAGCCAGGCAGTTTGATCTGTCATGCACTTGCAAAAAGACTGAGAGGTCGTTAAGCAAATCAAACTTCTCTCTCTCTTCAGCACATCTCAGCTAAAGAAGTGTCAACACGGGCAGGTTGTGGAAACTGAACACATGATCATGACTTGACTATGTGACTATATCTACAATATAAGCACCCAACTTACCTCCACAATCAGAACATTCTGAAAGAAAGAAGGAAAAATACAATTACACAATATTCACAACTAAAGGAAACAACAGTTTGAAAAAGTGAAATGAAGATAGGTAGGACATGTGCACACAGACAGCATGGTAGGAGCTCTGCAGTCAGGGGTTATGACTTTATTCAGCTCTGTTTAGATGATCCTCTTTGTGCAAGAATGAGTGTAGCTTCAGAAAATAAAATTAGATGGAAGAAATCCAATTGGGACAAGATTCACTTCATTTCAGTGTCTCCAGCCACGTACTAGGGTGCACCCTATAGTTCACTAAAATACTGTTTCCAGCATTAATATGAGACCACAGCAAGAATATTGTCACTCTGAAATAAATGCTCTCCCTCCCTCCAGAGACCTCACAGTCAAGGATTACAGGCCAAGTTGTATCACTCATTCTTACACTGTGAAGCACCCTCTTTCTCTTCAAATACTGCTGCTGAAATGAGGGGTATTATTTGAAGAGAAAGGGAGTGGTCCAGTCAAGAGCAGTGACATCAAGCCTGATGAGAGCATGATCACACAGGCTGATATTTTTGCTGAAATAGTTCATAACTGTCCCAGGAATCACAATATCAAAGGTGACCTCTGTTTTTTTATTAAAAGCAATTATCCTTATTAAAAAGAAAAAAACCCCACATTTTTATTAGTGGGCATTATCATAAGCATGTTCAAAAAGATGGGACTCTTCAATCTTGCATTAAGATCTAATTTCTGAGGTGAAACCTGCATTAGCAAGAGGAAAGTTATTTCACAAATACCTGTATCTGTACTATATCATAAATATCTTACATGCAGGTGTGCACTGTATATCCTACAAAACCTTGAGATGGGTAGTTTCATAGAGTGGTAGGGGTTGGAAGGAACCTGTGGAGATCATTGAGTCCCACCCTGCAGATATTTGCAAACACTGATCAGATCCCCTCTCAGGCTTCTCTTTTCCAGACTAAACAGCCCCAGGGCTCTCAGCCTTTCCTCAAGAGAGAGATGTTCCAGTCCCTTCATCATATTTGTAGGTCTAAACAAACAGCACTGAGAAGTGTGTGAAGGGAGTGTGCTCATGAACAGCACACCTTCCACAGTTTCATTAACTGACATGTAAATATTTTTTTTTAATCTTCAAAACAGAAATTATAGATTATCCATATTTATGTTCATACTGCAGCTCCTCCTAACAATCCCAGTGCTTGGTAGGGAGACATCTGATGCTTCATGCATCAACCACTGCAGAAACATGTTACCACACATGGTATTACACCTGGATGCTTCTGAAATGGCAAAACACTTGGTAAAGGTGTGGAGGGAATTTCTGGTAGTAGTTCAGCAAATGTCAGCAATGGAGATATCACTCAAAAAAGCCACTAATTTAGACTGAGCTCTGGTGGAGTGTATATTCATCTTGAAGGGTGGCTCCTTTTTGGTGTTTTCATAACAGGTTGCACTGGTGGTTATCTTGCTTGGCACTCCTGACTTTCAGCCTCTCAGCTGCTGACACAAACAACTCTGAAAGACCTGGTATTGAGGAGGTAAAAAGCTGAAAGCCTCTTAAAAACAAAAGTCCAAAGAACATGCTGCCTCTAGACATTTCTTCCTTCAGAAAAGAATGGAAGTATGCCAGTCCTCTAGATAAGCTGAGACCAAAACCCTGTTCAGGAGGGGATTACAACAGGTGTGCAGTGACACATTTTCTTGAAGGAAGCCATTTGGATCCAAAAAGGATTTGTCTGTCATCTGGCTTCCTAGATGAAGACATAACCAGGAAACACAGTTCCAAAGACTAGCCCAAGACACTTGGGTCTGAGGCATAAGCAAATCATTCAACTCAGTCAGTGCACACCTGAAAATTATGTGGAGTAATAGTTTAACTGCACCCCAGGGAGCCTGCAGTTGGTGATAGATGTAAATATTTATGTGTGTCTCGATAGATATATATACATTCACAAACAGAGATATACATACATACATACATATATATATAAATATAAATATATATGATACAGGGAGAGAGCAGAAGAGTTGACAAGGAAACCAGAACTAAAGTTCAACAGAACTAAAGAAGCAAATGAACCCCTTGAGTATCAGCAAACAGTCCAGAATGCCTGTGAGTGGCACCTGGCAAGAGAGGCCACCCTGACATCAGCCTGACATCCCCACTCATTCTGCCAGTTCTGTGCAGCTCTGGCTGCTCTTCCTGCTGTTGACAAGAACTTTCCTTCCAGAGGAGTTGTTTTCCCAAAGGAAAACACAGATCTTCTAGTGACAAGAGCTATCCAGCACCTATGGCATGAGATGGGACATACCTGACCTGACAGGGCAGAGGGTTGCAAAGTTCTGCATTAGCTGCTTGTGTCGGGCTGCAGCAGAGGCTGGTTGCTCCCTGAGTTAAAAAGAGTAACCACAAGCTGAGTGTAAGGTAGCCACGAGCTAAGTGCAGGGTAGCCACAAGCTAAGTGCCACAGCACAGCAGTGCAGGGCTCACCAGGCAGGGCCCAGCCCCACAGTGCCCCAGCAAGGTGAGTGGGCAGACCTGGGACTTGTTCAACCAAGAGTGCCTGTCATCAGGAGTTCATGGTGGAAAGGCAGACCTGAGGTCAAGCTGGGATGTTTACAGATTGGGATCAGTTCCTGTGAGTAACCATGATCCAAAGAAGACCACTGATCTCCAGGCAGGCCCACAGTGATAAGCCACATCCCAGGTTAAACTAAGAAGTCAGTCTGTGAGTCACTGAATCTGGAAATCAGTCTGTGAGTCTGCTGATGTTAATCCAGACCTGTTGACAAGCTGGTACAGCTGTAGTTGAGCTGAAGACTGAAACCCATACTGCAGAGCTCAGGCATAGGATGAGCTGAACCTATGTCCCAGTGACACAGATCACTGCCATTAAGGCCTATTAGTACACACAGGGCCATGGCAGATGGAGAGGAAAGAACAGTCCTGGGACTTTGTGTTGACAGACAAATGTGCTTCTTTGTTACTACATCTGCTTCAGCTGTCCTACCATGAGCAGCAATAGGGATTCTCTTGCTTACTCAGAAGTGGAAATCATAGTATGAGACAGAATGAAGGGACAGCAGCCTCCCTGGCCATGGAATTGATTCAACCAACAGGGAGAAGCAGACCTTACTAATTAACTCGTGAGAAAGAAATATTAGGCATTAATAAAAAATAGGGATGAGGAACCATGAAAGGTCATCAAGATTATTCTGTTGGCCTGAAGAATCAATTTAAATCTGTCCCTCACAGGTATCTGATTTACCCATTCTTGAACACGATGAGGACTTCAGGACTTCCCCAGGCAACGTGTCTCAGGGCCTCAGCTAAGAGCAAAAATACAGTTAGAAAATTTCTGTTGCTATTTGACCTGAATTTGTTTTGCAGTGGACATAGAAAAAGGTTTCTTCTCTTTTTCATTTCTTCTAGATGTGAAGACAGACATAATTACTCAATTTCCTCATCTTCAGATTAAACAGCATCTATTCACTCAACATTTTATCACAATATATTTTCTAGTTTTCGGATTATTTTTTTGTTCTCCTCTGGAACTTGTCTGGTTGGTCAGAATCCTTCTCCAGTTGTGCCTCAAACCTTAAAGAAGCCTTTCCCTGTATCAAGAAGAATAAGGGAACCACTTTGTATGCTTTACAAATAATCCTCCTTTCTATATATTCCAGTACAACATCTTTAAGTTACACTTTTGCCTCATGTACAACTCAAGATCCATTTATCATCTCCAGCTCAGAACTGTTGCTTAGTCAGTTGTTCTTCACTTGCATTTATGCAAAAGCTTACCCCTATATAAACACAGAAGTTAATATTCACCTTTATTGTCACTACATGTCATTCTTTGAACCAAATTCTTAAAATAATTTCTTAAGATCATAATACTGTCTTGGAGTATTTTTCCAGGTAGTATCAGCAGCATGAAATGCTAATTCCATCTTTTAAATCATGAATTAAATATTGTACAGTCCCTGGAGAGCATGCTTTAATGCATCCAGTCTGACAGTGAAATGTAATTAACTGTTCTTGAGAACAACTTTCCAACCAGTTATACATCCATCTAATAGAAATTTAATCTTGTCTACATTTCCTTATCACAAATGACTCATATGAAATAAAGAAAGAAGATTACACATGGATCCAGACATGCCTGAAGGGTTTGTCTGGCCACAAGAGTGATAGTCACCTGCACATGACTTCAGCTGAAGTGTAAGATCTCATATATATTGACTAACTTGAGAAGGAAGGATACTGGTGAACCCTGAAATTGTCTCACCAACATTCTGTTATTTCTGACTGTTCTCCTCAGAGTCAAGGAGTCCAACAGTTGAAAATTATACTCTTTGGGAGATTTCATCTTTTACTCAGTTGTCTAGGTGAAGAAATACAGATTCTGCTTTTTATTATGCTCATGATTCCAAAACACTGATGAGGATTTTCCGTGCTATGGAGAAATCCATATCTTGTGTATAAGGACTTCGTAATGCAAAAAATACAAATTAATAATACAAAAGAAATGCAAAAAAAAATACAATATTTGGATATGAAAACATTTTGTCTACATAAATAAGGAATTGTGATTTTTGAGAATGACACATTAATCCTTGTTTTGATCAGGCAAGATTACTGTGACTGAAGTCATCTTAACTTCTGTTTACGACTGAAGGCTTTCAAAATGGTTTGCCATCCTCTGGTACCAGAAACCATCTCCTAGTAAAGGACATGATATTCTGGGAAACTGAGTGTACTGTTGCTGCCTATGCCCTACCTTCCTCCTGTTGAATCAGGCTACTGACAAAGGGTTCCAGAAAAGGGATGGCATACCAAGGAGTGGAGGAACAAACTGCCAAGGAATGTTTTGATATACAGCACCCATGACTAGATAGTGGTCATGTGTAACTAAAACTGGTTGAAATAGATTAGCTCACCCTGGAGCAGATGGGAGATGAAGATAAAAGAAGAATGCAAGGGATAAAAGACCTTGGTACAGTATCAGAAAGGTCACCATCAGACTAAGTGCACAGCTGGCTGCATCCAGCATGTCTTCTGAAAGGTCACAGTTACAAGACAGACCTTATTCAGCTTCACCATGAAATCCACCTGTGAGCAGGAGACTGGTGAAACTCATCAGCTTGTGGTGCTACAGTAGTAACTGATGATTGGACAAACAGTGGGAAGCTGAAGGATGTGGCAGAAAAGATGTTTTTTTCAAGTATCTGTTTGAGCTCCTGCATCACACAGATCAAGACTGGCTTGTCTTTCAGATATAGCTGAGGCAATTGCAGAGGAGGAAACCACATGAAAAGAAAAGTAATCCAGCCTTCTGGCATGCATTTGATATTTTCTGTCTATTTTTGGAGCCTGGAGAACAGGAAATAGGAATATTTACTGACATGTTGACTAGACTTCAGATGGCTTTATTTCTGAGTAGAAAAATCTTCACCAATACAATCTGTGAAGTGTGTCCAGAAATCTAATAATGGTGCTAATGTATCTTACAGAGTGACACAGAGAACAGTCAGGTTTTTAAAATATGTCCTGCAAAGATTTCTTATGTAGTCTAAAGAAAGAAAGGGTGGTGGCTCAATTCTCAAGAGATTGAAACACCTTTCTACTGAGTTGTTGCAAGACAATCATCAGCTTTCATTGCTGATGGGTAAGAGGGATGGTTGGGAACTGATTGTGATTCATGCTGTGTTTACAGCTGTTTCTAGCAGGTAGCTGGCAGCAGGTAGCCTGGTGCAACATAGAATTAGAGAGTATTTCAAGTTGGAAGGGACCCATAAAGATCAGGGTCCAGCTCCCTGCTCCTCACAGGACCACCTATAACTAAACCATGTGACTAAAAGCATTGTCCAAGCTCTCCCTGAACTATCTATGACAGGCTTGGTGCTGTCACCACTTCCCTGATGAGGCTGCTCCAGTGACTGACCACCCTCTTAGTGAAGAACCTTTTTGTAATAACCAACCTGAACTTCCCCTGATGCAGCTTCATTCCAAGTCCTCATGTCCTGTTGCTGGTCAGCAGAGAGAGGAGAGCAGCATCTCTCCCTCTGCTGCCCACCTGGAGGGAGCTGTAAACTCTGCTGAGGGCTCCCCTCAGCCTTTTCTTCTCAAGTGACCTCAGACACCCCTTATCTTGTCCTCAGGATCGTTCACTGTGTTGGTCACCCTGCTCTGGACACACTCAAGCAGTTTGCTGTCCTTACACTGCAGGACCTGAAACCTCACACAGTACACACCAGTGCAGGGACAACCATCTCCCTCAACCAGCTTGCTATGCTGGGCTTGATGCAGCCCAGGGCACTCAGTTGTCTCATACTCAACTTGCCATCCCTCAGAGCCCCAGATCTCTTTCTGCAGGGCTGCTCTCCAGCCCCTGCCACCCATTTCTGTGAATTACCAGGTGAAGCAGGTGGAGAACCCAGCACTTGCTTTTGTTAAATTCCACATGACTGGTGACTGCCAGGCTCTCCAGATGATCCA
Organism: Ceyx melanurus; assembly: GCA_024611195.1. Lineage (NCBI taxonomy): Eukaryota > Metazoa > Chordata > Aves > Coraciiformes > Alcedinidae > Ceyx > Ceyx melanurus. The sequence goes on from JANHGL010008541.1 coordinate 35,049, forward strand.
GAGCTCTCTGTAAAGTCCACAGCTCCTCCTGCTTTAGTGTCACTGGCAAACCCACTCAATGTACCTTCAACAGGAACTGAATCCATATTGTTCATAAGAACATTAAACAGCACTGGCTCAAAACCTGTGCTCAAGCTGTGGTTTTAAATGCAAAAGGTGCTGCTTAAAACTCTCCAGTTTTGAGACATCAGGGTGCACACAACTTGTGACTCTGCACGTGGACATCTGCACTGAGTAGAAGCAATATTTGTGAACTGACTCTCCACAAAAAGAATATCTGGTCTCTAGTGTCCTTTCTTAGCAGGAGAAATGGTTCATAGCAGTGTCCTTGGACATCTGGGTAATGCAGGAGGGTTTGACAATATCAGTACTAAGTAAAATGAGGAATAAATATTTTCTAATCCCTGCATTCCATGTGAATTTGTGTCTGATGTTAAAGAAGCATATTTTCACTTTTATAATAAATTTCAGTGTATCTGTGAACTTTGGATTTTGCTACTAATGGCCTGGAACCCTGCAAAAATTGAAAATCTGTGGTTTCCTACTTTTCTAAACCACATGAACATGGCAAGAAAGCAGGCTGTTATTATAATACATGTCAGAAAAATCCTGACTTGTAATAAACTGAAAAATAATCCGGCTCTGAGTCAATACATTTTGATTGTTTACCTTCCCACAGGTCAGTAATAAATGGAACAATGTCAGCTAACAAGGCCAGGCAGGGTAATGAGGTCATGAATCCCTCCTGCCTGACAGTAGGAAATGCTACAGAAACTGTTTTTTCACCTTCCTGGAAAAGAATGGCAATTTTTTTTGTACATTTTGATTTTATGTTTCATTTAAAAGAAAGATTCCAAAGAAAAAAAATGTTATGAAATAACAGTGTTTTGAAATTAGCACTGAATAAGAGTTTGGAGGAAAGGCTGTCTTTGAAATCACTTAAAAAGTATATTTTTAACAAGGTAAAATGCTATTGCAAATTTAGAAAGAGGGAGTTTTTCCTGCAAAAAAGAAACTCTACTTAATGAAATCAGCAATCATGCTTAATGCAATACTACAGCTAAGAGGACAAACACAGCCCTTGCATGCATTGGAAGAAAATAAGGTAGATACACAAAGAGATTATATTTTTTTCTTAAATGTTTCAGCATAAAGTCAGTAGAATAACATAAATATAGACTGTAACAAACCACAACCCCCCCAAAAAAAACAAACCCAAAAAACAACAAACCACAACACAAAAAAACCCAACCAACCTACCAAAACAAAACAAAAAAACAACAAACCAAACCAAACATAAATAATTTCAAAGTGAGTCCAGAAGAATGATTTGAGCCCTGGAAAATCCACCTTGCAGTGAGGTAAGGTTTGTAGCAGAAGTGACAGCTTCTGTTCACAGCCCCTTTCCCAATGGGAGAGCTTTTCTCACAGGACAGCTTTGCCCTTTCAGCCCAGCTTGAGACCACAAAATACCTTCAGAGGCTGAGAACCAACATTCAGAACTGCTCTGTGCACTACAAGTTCTGAACTCAGTCAAATTATAAACCAGAAAATACTGGTTTTACAGCACATTAGAATCTTCCACTGCAGCTGACCTCCAACTCATTTATCACTTTCTACAGCTGATCATTTACTCTCTTATTTTAGCTCAGAGAAATTCTTAACATTTTTATCTGCCCCTTTGGTCACAGGACAGATGATCATGTAGGGCAATCCCTTTTTTTTTTGACTGCCACATCAGGTTAAAATGAAGAGTTGCTCCCAATCTGTACTTAGCTTGAGGTTTGCTGCTTCTGTTCAGCAAACAGAAGGATCTCCATGCTTGAAATTTTGTTTCTTCCATCTATCCCAACTGCTTGGAATTAATGTCCTGGTATTAATTCTACCTTCCAGCTTTGTCTTATTTGCATCCCACAGTATGTCAGTGCTTTACAGCAGACTTCAAAAGTACTAGTTTACCTAAAAAGAAACTTAGGTAATGACTGGATGATGGGCAAATATGCAACCATATGGCAGTATAAATTTGATACTGGCAAGCTGCTCAGTCTAGTAGGCAAAGTAGTTAAAAAGGCAACAGCAAAAGGCAAAAATCTATCCAAATTCGGAAGAGAAAATTAGGTTCACCATTTTAGCAGTGATGACAGTTGAGTGTTGGTAAAGCATGCCTGAAGTATGGAGGCTTCTCCATCAAGTCTTTAAATCAAAATCACAGAATCACAGAATCACAGAAATTAGGGGCTGGAAGGGACCTAGAAGATCATCTAGTCCAACCCCCCTGCC